>CM066032.1:330406558-330618907 GCA_033557465.1 Ichthyophis bannanicus
TGTGCCTCCTGTGCTCTGCACGCTCTTGCTCCTCTCTGCGTTGGTCCATCGACTGCGGCCCCCTCTCTCGCTCTGGGTGACCTTACGTGGCATAACTATAGTATAGTAGTAATGGTATTATGAAGAAGCAACGAGCAGAGAAGAGATATGTTAGTAATATGCCCACATTTGCCATTGTTGTCGTGGTACCCTTTGTATGTTTTTTTTATTTTTTATTTTTTTTTTATTTACCGTGCTATCATAGTACTATCATCTGCTCCATCCCCCATTTTTTTTTATATTTAACTTACCCCTGTTCAACTTGCCCCTTTCTCTTTATTTTTGTTTGCATTTGATAATTCATTGATAATTCACAGGTACACTACCAAAAAACTGCCTCCAGTTTTGCAACTGATTCCTATAGATTTTGGGGTGCTGAATCCAGGAAAAATAGCCAAAATGTTCCATCACGTCACGTTTTCTTGCAAAATTAGATTTCTTACCCATATAAGGAATGTTCACATAATTTCTTTTTAGCCGACTGCAGTTTATTTTCTTGGCCCAAAATAGAGGTTGTAATGGTTAACTAACTAGAAACACTCCCTCATGATATTTTAGAGTGTTTTGTATTCATTTTATACATTAACAGGACAATTGGGAGGCGGGGGGCTAAATCCAGTACTCGCGCTGGCGCATGTTCTTTCCTGTTCGCCTCGCCTCGTTCGCTCGCTCAAACACGGTGGTTGCGACATGAACGTTCCTGTCAAATTTCAGTTTCTTGCAAGTTCATTATTACCTTTTGTTTGCTCAGTCGTAATCCAGCTTTATTCCGAAGTGGTTCACTACAGTTGTAGTTTGCAGTGCTGTGTATTTGTGATGGCTCACAGAGCCAGAGGTTGCGTCAACTCTCCGGACAGTTTTTGTTTTATTTGTGGGGAATATACCGTGAAAAAGCGGCAGAGGAACATTTCTGCATTTATTAAAAAAGTATATTTTGCCTATTTCGGTTTGAAGTTAGGCGATCAAGACAAACCGTGGGCTCCTCACAAAGTGTGCAAGACATGTGAGGAAGATCTACGCTTATGGATGAAAGGTAAAAAACAAGCATTTCATTTCGGAATACCTATGATGTGGCGTGAACAAAGAGACCACAGCAGTGACTGCTATTTTTGCTCTTGCATTGTGAAGGGATACAACTTAAAAAATAAGAACGTAATAAGTTACCCCAACCTTCCCTCAGCAATTAGGCCTATGCCTCATAGCAACGAAGTACCTGTGCCTGAACCACCAAAATCTTTGGATCATATTTGTGTGGACGGTTCTGATCATGATGAGACTCATCAGATGGCTTTTCCCGATGAGTCCAGTACTTCCGAGTTTGAAACTGAACCAGATCCAAAACCTGAACTTTTCTCTCAAGCTGAATTGAATGATTTAGTCCGGGATTTAGGACTCCCAAAAGATGCTGCCCAACTGCTAGGTTCTCGGCTTAAACAGAAAAATCTATTGTCACCAGGAACAACTTTTTATTGGTACCGCAACCGTGAGACACAATTTTTGAAGTATTTCAGCAAAGAGGAAAATTTGGTATTTTGCAACGATATATACGGAGTGATGGAAAAGTTTAAACTCAAGTATGATCCTGCTGAATGGCGGCTGTTCATTGATTCGTCAAAAGACAGCATAAAAGGTGTTCTTCTTCATAATGGCAACACATTCGCTTCAGTTCCTATTGCTCACTCTGTTATTCTCCAAGAAAAATACGAGAATTTGGCCCTGATTCTTCAGAAGATTCGTTATGATGAGCATAAGTGGATGATTTGTGGAGACTTTAAAATTCTATCCATGCTATTAGGGCAGCAATCCGGTTTCACCAAATATCCCTGCTTCCTTTGCTTGTGGGATAGCCGGGCCCGCGACCTACACTGGGGGAAAAAAGACTGGCCAATTCGGGAGTATTTGAGACCCGGTGAGAAAAATGTTCTTCATGAGAGCTTGGTACCTCGTGATAAAATTCTATTACCACCTCTCCACATTAAGTTGGGTCTCATTAAGCAATTCATCAAGTCCCTTCCAAAAGATGGTGAGTGCTTTCGGTACCTTTGCTCAAAGTTCCCCCGACTTTCTGAAGTAAAGCTAAAGGAAGGAGTGTTTGTTGGCCCTGATATAAGGAAACTTATTTCAGATGGAGCATTCGCTGAAACGATGTCTGAGAAGGAAAAAGAAGCCTGGGATTCCTTCAAGGATGTTGTTCTCAAATTCTTGGGGAACAGGTGGGATGAGAACTATAAGGATATTGTTGCCAGGATGCTCAATGCCTTCAAAGAACAAGGCTGTATCATGAGCCTGAAAGTCCATTTCTTGCACTCCCATGTGAACTACTTTCCCGAAATCTTGGGGGCGTACAGTGAAGAACAAGGTGAAAGGTTTCACCAGGACATCAAGGACGCAGAGAGAAGGTACCAAGGAAGATGGAACACCACTATGATGGCTGATTTCTGCTGGTTGCTGCTGCGGGAAAACCCAGATGAAAAATACACCAAGCAGCGCACCAAGAGAAGCATTCGGGGGAAGAAGAAACGGGCCCACCAGGAGATTGATTGACCCAAGAATGACTTTAAAATCTAAACTGTGTTGACAAATATCGTGTTTTTACTAAACTTTGAAATAAAAATTTGCTAGTTATTACCACAGTGTCGGATCTCATTTATTAGAATTTTATTTTCACACCATCGGGTGTTTGTCTTCATGTATTGCAATTGTGCGGTTTGTGTTTTCTATTCTTACATACATACCTGTACAACATTTTTTGCACATTTCTTTGCTTTGCTTTGTGTCTAACCTCGCTCTTATATGCTCAATGTTTGTGCACATGTATGTGGCTGTTTTAAGTGCAGACAATTTTGCCACCATCACAGTGTGTTTTGTTGACATTACTCTATTCTTATGTGCTGCCTTGTTACAATTTTCTTTATTCTTATTTGAATAACTACTAAACAATTAGTATAAAGAATTCATCCAAGAAACTTTTATTTCGATCGCACTCAATCTGAAACGTTCACCTCTAACTGCTAACCCAATGTAGCAAAAAATCTGTACGTGATGGAGCAAATTGGTTACCAGATTTGGATTCAGCGCACCAAAAATCGTAAAAATCAATCGAAACATTAGAGGCAGTTTAAAAAAAAATTTTTTTAGTGTACCTGTGTAATCCACTGCCATCCATTTCACAACTACATACAAATGTTTGAGCTGTTATATTTATTGTTATGCCACTTGGGCCCACTAGATGGCAGTCTTCCCCAAATAATTCTATTCAGAAACTTTTACTGTTATTGCACATGTGCCCTCCAGATGGCATTCACCACCATCGTTGTTGTTTTTTTTTTTTTGTTCGACCTCGGTCGGCCATCTAGATGCGCACGTGTGTCTCACGTGCTCATCGGACCCACAATCGCCACACCGATTCTCCCGGTGGAAGGGGGGGGGATCAGTCCCGGCACTCAAAAAATTCCTCCCTCTTTTATTTATTTATTATTTTTAAATCGGGGCCTCCAACCCATCCAGAATCAAACGCGCAATCAACCCCACCGGACCCGCAGATCGGGACTCAATCCGGCACCCGTCTCGGTCATCTTCCTGCCCCATATTTCCCCCCCCCCCCCCCAGATGCGATCGGGTCCGTGCCTTAGCGCGCCAAAGCAGGCCCAACTGCCTCCGCTGCCTCGTGCCCTGGTCCGCGCCTCTGCGTGCCGGAGAAGGCCCAACTGCTTCTGCTGCCTCGTGCCCTGAATTGTGCCCTTTGTTACCTCCAATTGCTAAGTCCTTGCCTGCTCGATTGCCTCTCTCCTCCGGCTCCTTGTTCGATTGTCCGATTGATGATTTTCCCGGCTCCACTGGACCACTGGGGGGGAAAGAGGGCGAGCTGCAGGCCACTCGGCACTTCTATAGCCGATTGCCGCGGGCCCGTCCCCCCAGCCCCTCCCGCCCCCCGCCAAGGTTAACCCTTGGCCGGCCGCTGCCCACCTGTGCCCGGCCGCGTTGATTCGCAGCCGGGTCTGAAACCTAACTATTCTCTTTTAGTAGCGTTTCCAATAATTTATTCATCACAGAAGTTAGACTAACCAGCCTGTAGTTTTCAACCTCATCCTTACTTCCGTTTTTGTGCAAAGGGACCACATGTGCCTTTCTCCAGTCCTCTGGGACCACTCCCAACTCCAAAGGAGCATTAAAAAGGTCAGTTAGTGGAGCCACTAGAATGTCCCTAAGTTTCTTCAGTATTCCAAGATGTATCCCATCCAGTCCCATTGCTTTGTCTACTTTTAGTTCAGCTAGTTCCTCACGAACACAGTCTTCTGAAAATCATTCGAGCTCCCCGTCACCTCTGTTCCTATTTGTATTTTTCTGAGGTCCTGCTCCTGGCCCTTCATCTGTGAGCAAAGAACAGAAATATTTGTTAAGTAATTCTGCTTTATCCTCATCAGCTTCTACATATTCCTTCCCTTCACCATTGAGTCTGACAATATCACTTTTGCCATGCCTGCTTTCACTAACATATCTGAAAAATGTCTTATACCCCCATTTTATTGCATTGACTATTTCTTCTATTTGTATATTTGCTTTCCCGACTACTTTGCTAGCTTCTCTTTTTCAAAATATAGGTGCCTGTCTTCCTCTTTCTGTGATTTCTTGTATTTCCTGAAGGCCTCGCTCTTTTTCTTCACTTTTTCAGCTACTTCTTTTGAGAACTATAGCAACCTCTTTTTCCTTTTACCTTTATTTACCTTTCTAACAAAAAGGTTTGTTGTCCTTAAAATATCCCCTTTCAGTTTTGCCCACTGTTTTTCTACATCACCCAGCTATTCCTATCCCACTAATGAGTCCTTGAGGTATTGTCCCATCTTGGCAAAGTTAGTTGTCCTAAAGTCTAAGACCCTCACTTTTGAATGGATTTTATCAGCCCTTGTCCTAATACTGAAACATACCATCTGGTGATCATTGGATGTGAGATAATCTCCCACTATGACATCAGAAATACTTTCCTCATTGGTAAGCACCAAGTCCAGTATGGCCCCTTCACGTGTGGGTTCTGTTACAGTTGCCTGAATAGTTCTCCCTATAGAGAATCCAGGATCTCCTTACTTCTAGATGACTCCGCAGCAGGGATGTACCAATCAACATCCGGCATATTGAAATCACCGATGTAGCACTTCTCCTTTCATGGCAATGTTGTGTATGTCTTCTACTAAATCTCCATCCATTTCTTCTCCCTCTGAGGGGGATCTGTATATAACTCCAATGCAAATGGATTTCCCTTTTTCTCTTTCTATTTTAACCCACAGTGCCTCCTCTCTCACTTTTGAGCTCTGTAATTTTATAGCTTTAATATTATTTTTTACATATAGTGCCACTCCTCCTCCCCTTCATCCTACCCTGTCCTTTCTGAATAAAGTATAACTCGGTATAATTATATCCCAGTCATGGTTGTCCATGAATCATGTCTCCATAACTGCCACTAAATCCAAATCAGCCTCCTCCATTAAAGCCTCAACATCAGGGATCTTATTTCTCATGCTACAGGGATTTATACACACTGTTTTCCAGATGTTGCCCCTTTTACCCTTTTCTACAGAGGTATTGAATGTTTCACTTACCTGGGGACTTTCACTTACTTGGGGACTTTCTTCACCCATCCCCAATGAATCTAGCTTAAAGTCCTCTTCAGTAGGTTAGCCAGTCTGCTGCTGAAGACACTTTGACCCTTCTTGGACAGATGGACCTGGGAATGGAATAACGAGTGAGTTGATAAAAATTGTAGATGACACAAAATTATTTAAAGCTGTTAAAACACAAGAGGATTGTGGAAAATTGCAAGAGAACATTCATAAATTGGCATCCAAATGGCAGATGAAACCTAATGTGGACAAATGCAAAGTTATGCGCTTAGAGAAGAACAACTCAAACTTTGGCTACACGCTGCAAGGTCCCACATTAGGAACCACAAACCATACTTCCATTTTCACATCAAAAGGTCAAAACTTATTGAAAATACTCATAACAAAGAAACCTGGAATCTGATTGTGAGTCTGTTCAGAAAGGATTGAGCACATTTTGCTGATGTTATAGAGAAAGAAATGACACATTTTAGCTATATTCCCATTAAGAAATTCTCGCTGCTTCTACAAATATACACTGGCTTTCACAATGCAAACATTTCCAGCAGGACCAAAAAGTGGTATTTAGAACATAAGAACATAAGAAATACCGTACTGGATCAGACCAAGGTCCAGCAAGCCCAATATCCTGTTTCCAACAGTGGCCAATTTAGATCACAGGTACCTGCCAGGTTCCCTAAAAGGTACACAGATTCCATAATGCTTATCCCAGGTAAGCAGCGGAGTTCCCTGGACATCTTTAATAATGGTTTATCGACTTCTCCTTCAGGAACTTGTCCAAACCTTTTGTAAACCCAGCTACACTAACAGCTTTTAATACATCCTCCGGTAATGAATTTAGGAGTTGGAATACTCGTTGAGTGAAAATATATTTTCTCTTATTAGTCCTAAATGGGCTACATTGTAGCTTCATTGACTATCCCCTAGTCTTTCTACTTTTTGAAGGAGTAAACAACTGATTAATGTTTACCCATTCCACTCCATTCATTAATTTATAGACCTCTATCATATCTCCCTTCAACTGTCTGTCTCAAAGTTAAAGAGCCCTAATCTTTTCAGCCTCTCCTCATAGGGGTAACTTTCCATCCCCTTTACCACATTGGTGGCTCTTCTATGTTCCTTTTCTAATTCTGCTATATCCTTTTTAAGATATGGCAACCAGAATTGCACACAATATTCAAAGTGCAATTGCACATTGGACCGATACAGAGGCATTATAATATTCTTGGTTTGTTCTCCATTTCCTACCATATAATTCCTAGCATTCTATTTGCTTTCTTGGCCGCCACTGTACACTGGGCAGAGGGTTTCAATGTATTATCCATGATGATGCCTAAATCCTTTTGCTGGATGGTGGTTCCTAATGTGGAACCGTGCATCGTGTAACCATAGTTGGGGTTGTTTTCTAAGTGCATAACTTTGTATGTCCACATTAAATTTCATCTGAGCTTTGGCTGTCCAGTCTTCCAATTTATCAAGGTCCTCTTGCAATTTTTCACAATCCTATTGTGCTTTAATAACTTTGAATAATTTTGTGTCATCTGCAAATTTGATCACCTCACTCATTAATCCCATTTCCAGGTCATTTTTGTAGATATTAAAAAGCAGTAGGTCCAGCACAGATCCCTGGGGCACTCCACTATTCACCTGTCTCAGTTGAGAAAATTGGCCATTTAGCTCTACTCTGCTTTCTATCTTTTAACCAGTTCCTGATCCACAATAGTATACTGCCTCCTATCACATGACTTTTTAATTTCACTAAGGGGTATGTTTACTAAACCGCGGTAACATAGCAGCAGCTATGTTAACGCATGTTAAGTAACATTATAGCGCGTTAAGGGTACCTAACGCCCGTTAACGTCACCGTCCGCGGTAAGTCCCACAGAGGGTGGAGAGAGGGCGGAGAGAAGGGGTCAATGGGCGGGGAGTGGACGGGAAGAGGCTCCTGCAACACTAATGTGGGGAACTGAAGGGCTGAACATTACTCGGACTGAAAACCAGTCGTTAGATGCACATTTGCAGGAGGGTGAAACTATTTCAGCGTCAGCAATGTACAACATAGGCAGGGAGCCCAAGAAAAGTGATAGTAGTGATCCATTTGCAGCAATAGTATCGTGCCCAAGTATGAAAGGCCACTATGGCGATGGTACAAATGGGGCATAGGGGGCGCCAGGTGGGACATGTAGTGGGGGCAGCTGGGGGACAGGGTGGACTAGGCTGTCGCCTAGGTGGCACATAGGAACATAGAAACTGGAAATCAGCAAGACAGCAGCTGACCAAGGCCAAACATGCCCAGTAGTCGGTGTTCCACAGTATCCCATCCAGGGGACATAACCCAGCAAGTACCCCAAAGGTCACACAGGTACCACTGTGCCTGTAATAGGACAATCAGTGCACATCTGGGGACTACTCTAACAAGGATCCACAGACCTTCCCCAGGATGCGTCCCAAACAGTTCGTAAACCCAGCTAACTGAACACCCTTTACTGTAGCCCCTAGTAAGGCAGTGCAGGGTGTGACCACACATTGCCTGAAACTCAACGTGTAATCAAACTCTGGAATTTGTTACCGGAGGATGTAGTAAAGGCTGTTAGTGTAGCTGGGTTTAAAAAAGGTTTGGACAAGTTCCTGGAGGAAAGGTCCATAAACCATTATTAAGAAGGGACCCAGGATATCAATGCTTGAACCAATACAAGCATTGTGGAACCTGTGTCCCTTGGGGAAACTGCTAGGTACGTATGACCTAGATTGGCCACTGTTGGAAACAGAATACTGGGCTTGATGGACCTTGGTCTGACCCAGTATGGCATATCTTATGTTCTTATGTTCTTATGTTCTAACATATATACACCCAGTAGGCCAAGCTGGGTACACCGTACCTGAGGTGCATGCCGTAGCCTGTCCACAGTCGGCTGTCACAACACAATCTACCTACATCTTCCTGGTCCACCCTAACCAATAGTTGGTAGGGCACTGACCTGACATCCCCCCAGCCATCTCCCCCATGTGGAAGGGACATAACATTGGTAGGCAGTAATGGGGGGATGTGTGGATGTCCATGTATGCCTCCCCACCCCAGACCCCAGACCCCGCTCCCTAGGCGACCGCCTACCTGCACAGTGGATGGCCTGGGACTGCACACTACCAGTACCAACAGCATATGGCCAGGCAGCATGGCAGGGGATGTGTGTTGGTGCTGAAAGGGGCAGTGGCATCTGCCTGCAGAGGACCTAGGCCATGCCCATACCAGTACGTGGTGTGCAGTGCAACAGAAAAGGTCTGGCTGAGGAGAAGTAAAGGTAGCCCCAGGGACTGCTGGGTTTCTGTGGCAACAGTGTGGTGCAGTACACACAGCCATTGTGTCCCAGAGGGTCACAGGTTCAGGTCCCAGCCATGGATCCTGCAGAGCATGTCCCTATATTTTACCCTACAATGCAGATACAACATCAACATGTGCAATACCCAAAGCAGTGGCCAACAGGGGTGCAAACACCCACTCACACAGGCTCCACTATCCAAAGCTCCATGCAGAGTCAGGCTGTTGGCCCCAGCATGGAGCCACAGTCACCACCAGAGCACTACTACTACCTCCTGCACAGTCTGGCAATGTCGGCACTATGATCAGGACCAGTGTGGCGGGCAGGGTTTCCAACCACCCCTATCTTTGCATAATGCTGCAATAGGAGTGTGCGTGTGTGTGTATGTCTATCCATTGTTTTGTGGCTGCCTACACCTCACTGGGCCCACAATGTCCCACTATTACCAGCGTTAGCCTGCAAATGTGCATAATGAGAGCAAGGTATTGTGGGTATGGCCTGGGCAGGACGGACTGGGCTGGATGCATCTGCAGAGGGTGTAGGGCAATGGCTGGGACATTGTAGTGCCAAACCACCACCTGCATGGGCAAGGTGGCCACAGCACATCTTGCTGTTAGGGCACTCTCACACTGACCAAACAGTGACCATGGCACGGCTATGTTCCCACATAGTGCTACATGGCATTTGTATCAGGTGATGTATGTGTGCCCTTTGTTCTGGAGGGCCAGTCACAGGGGCACCTGCCGGGTGCTTGTGCCATACAACCCAGGTCTGAGTGTGCATAGTTCCACTGTGAACATGCAAGATAGACTAGCTAGCAGAGTGTCCGCGGTTAGTTCATGCATGGCTGGAACACCTGGCATGGTACAGCAGGTACAGTCTGACTGTGCCTGCTGCTGGTGAATTGCAGACCATGGTTGGGAGCTGGGGAACAGCTGTAGTCTTGGAACTGGTGGGAGCACAGAGAAAGGGCAATGGGCTGGTAGTTTACTGTAGTGCACAGTATTGCAGCTTACACGCGTTGTTGTGAACGCGCATACACCACAATGCATGTTGTAGTGCTGAAGACGCACAGTGCTCATAATAATGCGTGTGACGTCTGTTTGGGACATGCATTGTTATGTGCCATAATCTGACCACATATTCTAAGGCACTTAGACTATCTCATAGGGCATGTGGGAAGGTCAGTAATGTCACGCACGTTATTGTGTACGCTGTGCATCAGACATCCTGTTACGCGCATTCTCCGCAACGTGTGTAAGACACAACACACGCACACCGCACTACTGCGTGATATGCTAGGAGACACAATGGCCACTTGGTGGAACATATTTTCATTGTGCTTGTTGTGGTGCGTATGTTCTTATGGTTGTTTGAGATAGTAGTTGCAGATGTGCGTGGAGCGTGGGTTTGGGTCCCACAGGTTCCTTTTCATTTGTTCTGCTCTCCTTACCATACAATGGCTCCTGCTTTGTCCCTTCCCCACACACCCTTCCTTCTCTTCACTGTACACTGCAGTGTCCACTCCATGCAGCCTATCCGTCACATGCTAGCTGTTACATATGCTCCCTTTCTTTGGGTTGTCTGGGTAGGTAGATTGCTCAGTAGTTTGGTATTGGTGTCAGTGAGCTGTGTTTGGGCTCTTCAGTGTACTGGTTTTGATGCATTCTTACTCCTTTTTAGATTCCTTGCCCATTTTGCCCTTATACACACACCATTCACACAGCTGGCCCTTCAGACCGACCCCTGGCGCCCTTTCCGTTACCGTTGTTTACTCCTCTGCATGCTGTATTCACTGCACACCATTACATGGTGTGTGTACATGTGTTAACTGTGGCTCACGTCCCCATTGCAGACTATGATATCAGCTGCCTGTGGTCTATGGCCTTACACCTACGGCTCTGTTTCTCATTAGGCACCATGTCTGCAGATCCCTCAGCCTGTTTTCTACTGTCTGCGCGCCTTAGATTGCAACCCCTTCAGGCATGCTGCTGCTTCCCGTCGGCTGTGATGTTCACACGCGGTGGGTCCATGGTGCACTGTACCATGCGTTAGGCGCCTTGTAACGCGCGTTACCTGACACGGCTTGCTTTAACAATACACCGCCCAGTCCTTTATATGAGCATCCGTAACATTACCGGGGAAATTAACAACAGTAACATTACCGTGGTTTAGTAAACATACCCCTAAGAGTCTTTCATGAGGGACCTTGGCTTTCTGAAAATCCAGATACACTATATTGACCAGCTCACCTTTGTCTACCTGTTTATTCACACCTACAAAAAAATATAACAGATTAGTAAGACAAGTCTTTCCTTGGTTAAATCCATGTTGGCTTTCTCCCATTAAACCATGACTGTTCACTAATTTTATTCTTTAAAATGGTTTCTACCATTTTGCCCAGTGCTGATGTCAGGCTCACTGATCTGTAGTTTCCTAGATCACCCTGGAACCCTTTTAGCATTTCATCATCCATTCTGGCCAGGCGGTCAGTAGTACACCCCCACTGCCATTGCCTTTCCCTTTTGACATGGAATTTCTAACCATAGAGATTCTACAGTATATTTTGTTTCCTGCAAAACTTTAATCCTGTGTGACTCAATGCCCTCTCTAACATAGAGTGCAACCCCTCCACCAATTTGATCTGCTCTATTGCGATATAGTTTGTACCAAGTATCACAGTGCCCCATTGGTTGTCCTCCTTCCACCAGGTCTCTGAGATGCCACTTATATCTAACCTTTCTTTTAGTTCTCTATGTTCTAACTCTCCAGTCTTATTGTTTAGAGTTCTAGCATTTGCATATAGGCATTTTGTTGTTGTTGTTGTTAAGTGCCGTCGAGTCAATGTCGACTCATGGTGACGCTCTGGATAGTTGTCCTAAACTGCATTCTGTCTTTAGTCAGGCGGCTCATAGATGACAGAATGGCACCCATAGCTGCTGTTATTGTATTGATCCATCTCATTGCTGGCCTTCCTCTTCTGCATTGACCTTCTACTTTGCCAAGCATGACGTCTTTCTCTAATGATCTCTCTCTTCGCATATGTCCAAAATATGAAAATCAAAGTCTTGTCATCTGAGCTTCCAAAGAAAGCTTAGGTATGATCTCCTCTATTACTGACTGGTTTGTTCTTTGGGCAGTCCATGGGATACACAGTATTCATCACCAGTACCATAATTCAAATGGATCAATTTTCTTCCTGTCTATCTTTTTCATTATCCAATTTTTGCATCAAAATGATGTTATTGAAAATACTATGGCTTTAATGAGTTGAAACTTTGTATGGACAGAGACATCTCTGCTCTTGAGAATCTTGCCTAGGTTCTTCATACCTTTCTGCCAAGAGCAATGCATCATCTGATTTCTTGACTGCTTGTCCTTTCTTTATTGATAGTTGATCCAAGTAGGTAAAAGTTGTCCACTGTTTCAATTTCTTCTCCATCAATGATGAACTTATTAATTTTTCCAGTTATCAGGCTCTTTGTCTTCTTTACATTAAGGTGCAGGCCATCACTTTCAGCCAGTAATGTAGTATCATCAGCATAGTGAAGGTAAATTAAACAGCTAGGGGGAATGTATGCAACCTTGTCATACATCTTTGCTGATTTTAAACCATTCTGTTTCTACTTGTTCCATTCAAACTGTTGCTTCTTGATCAATCTAAAGGCTGTGCAAGAGAACGATCAGGTGTTCTGGTATACCCATGCTTCTTAATGTGTCCCAGAGTTTCTCATGGTTTGCACAATTAAAAGCCTTGCTGTAGTCAATAAAACACATATAGATATCCTTTTGGTATTCTTTAGTCTTTTCAAGGATCCATCTCACATCCACGATGATGTTTTTCGTTCCTCGCCCTTTCCTGAACTCTGCTTGCACATTAGGCAGTTCTTGTTCCAGGTATGGTTGTAGTCTCTTCTGAATAATCTTGAGTAGAATCTTGCTGGCATGTGGGATAAGCGCAATTGTGCGATAATTTCAAAAGACAGTTGGATCACCTTTCTTCAGTATTGGTATAAACACAGATCTTTTCCAGTCAGTTGGCCATGATGTTGTCTTCCATATTTCCTGGCAGAGTCTTATAAGTATGGTAACAGCTGCATCAGATAATACTTCAATGGAAATGCCATCAGTGACTGGTGCTTTTATCTTTGATAAGGCTTTCAATGCTGCTTCGACTTCTGCTTTCATCACCAGTGGTTCCGGATTATAAGGTAGAGGTTGAAACAGCTGTTGGACCACTTGATCTTTATCATATAATAATTCTTTCTATTCTTTCCATCTTTTCTAGATGTTCTCAGCATTATTCAACATGGATCCTAAAGCATCTTGTAACATTCCACTTTGAGGCTGGAAGTATTTCTTTAACTCTCGTAGCTTTAAGAAAGCCGATCTTGTTCTTTGTCGAATAGTTTCTGCTTCTATTTCCTTGCATGTGTCAATGTAGTACTTTTCCTTGTCTTGTCTTCCTGCATGTTGGAAATTTCTGCTGAGTTCTGCAGTTGTCTCTCTTTCTCCTCTGGCTTTAGCTTCTCTGCATTTCTGGGCAATTTTCAGAATTTGTTGGTCATCCATTTTAACCATTTTTGCTTTTTCACCTTTTATAGAGATTTCTCACTTTTTTCCAACACAACCTTCTTGATGTCATCCCATAACTCTTCTGGAGCTCTGTCATTTGTATCTAAAGCAGCAAATCAATTTTGTAGGCAGTCTTTAAATTCTTGTGGTATATTCTCAAGGTCATATTTTGCTACATTCATGAGTGGCTTGCTCTTTTTCAACTTAGTTTGAGTTTGCATGCTAGTAGTTGGTGATTTGTACCACAGTCAGCTCCAGGTTTTGTCTTTGTTGATGATATAGAGTTTTCCATCATTGACTTCCACAGATGTAGTCAATTTGATTTTTTGTACAATCCATTGGGTAAAGTCCATGTCTACAGTCACCGCTTGTGTTGCTGGAAGAAGGTGTTCGAGATGAATAGATCATTGGTCTTGCAGAATTCTATCAGTCTTTTTCCAGCTTCATTTATGCTGCCAAGTCCATATTTTCCACCCACTTTGCCTTCTTCTTTGTTGCCAACTATTGCATTCCAGTCATCCATGACTAAAAGGATATCCTGTTTGCATGTTCTGTCAATTTCAGCTTGTCCTTGTTCATAGAACTTATCCACTTCATCCTCTTCCACAGCTGTTGTTGGGGCATATACTTGAATCATAGTTGTATTGATGGGCATTCCTCGTAGACGAATAGAAATTAAGCGTTCAGTGATTGGATTGGATTTCATTATAATTCTTGCAAGTTTCTTCTTGATTATAAATGCAACACCGTTTCTTCTTTATCTTTCATTTCCAGCATAGTAGATTGTGTGATCATCAGATGCAAAGTGCCCGATGCCAGTCTATTTCAGTTCACTGACACCCAACAGATCGAGTTGTACATGTTCGATTTTATTCTTGATCACCTCCAACTTCCCTTTGTTCATGCTTCGTACATTCCATGTCCCAATATGTAAGACATCTTTGCAGCTTTTGACTCTCATTTCATGCACAGCTACATCAGCAGTCAGATGTCCTAAGGGCTTTGATCCAACCACATCATAAATGCTGGCTTTACTCTGAAAAATCTTCACATCCTCCCCAGTAGCCAGTTGAGTGCCTTCCAACCTGGGGTCTCATCTTCCAGCACTATAGTGCAATTTGTATTATTGTGACTATTCACTGGCATTTTAGAGGTTGCATTTTATTCATATTATCAGTTGATAGGGGTAATTTGGAATCTTTCAGCTCTGTCTGCTCTGTACTTAAGTGTATCTGAGTTACTTTTATCTTTATTGGAACCTCTCTATTGAGATGCCTTAACTACCTTCTTTTGCTAGTTTCCTTCAAGGAAACATACTTCTGAACCAAGCGCTCTTAGGTGATTTGTTGGCTTTCCCCAATTATCTAATTTAAAAGCTGCTCTATCTCCTTTTTAAAAGGTTAATTCCAGCAGCTTAGTTACATCCTGGTTAAGGTGGAGCCCATCCTTTCAGAAAAGTTCCTCCCTTCCCCAGAAAGTTGCCCAGTTCCTAACATATCCAAAACCCTCTTCCTTGCATCATCAGTTCTTCCACACATTGAGACTCCAGAGCTCTGCCTGCCTTTTGGGTTCTTCCTAATCCAGTGCCTGAGATACAATGAAAGAAATGTATCCAGGCACTATGGAGATAGTTCTATATAGCCATTGCTATGCATATGTGGCCACATGTGATGTCTTATAAAATACCAACTAGCATAAAAGTATGCACTTTGAGATCAATGCAAAGACTTTGCTGGTGGGTATGTACATGGGCTGAGTTTGGGAAGAGCTTAGACAGAGCGCACAAGTACGCTTATGTAAGGCTGGTGTAAATCCCATGACTGCAATGTAGGCGCCAATAAGGCCACTTACACTAGTATTGTATAAAGACAAGTAGGCACCTGCTTGTCTTTATAAAATAGGCTTAATATGGTGCCTTAAACTATACCTTAATTAGGCTCCCCCTTATAAAATTACCCTCCATTAGGCTCATTCCATGGCACTAATAGCGGGGATGGACATTGGAACGTCCATCTCCGCTATTCGTTCGCTCTGCCGACCCCGTCTATCTTCCCCACTCATTGTATGGGCTCATTGATGGGGGCGGGGAAGGGGCAGATCGGGGGCAGTGTTAGGGCAGGCAGTGGGCGGTCGTCGGCCCCAGACGTATAGGGCCGATTCCAATGTCGGCCCTGTATGTCCGGGGACGATGGCTTGGATGGGGAACTTATTCCACCTATGAGGTGGAATAAGTTTCCCGATGCAGAAGGAATGGCAGGCCTGGGGCTGGGAAGGGGCATCAGGGGGCAGAGGGCATTCCCTGCAGTCCGACCCTGGACTTTGAAGGCCAGATCAGGGGTCTGGCTGTGGGGAAAGCACTTTGGGAGCCGGTAGCCAGGGATCGCGGCTTTTCAATGGAGCCGCTGTGTCATGGCAACCAGACGCCATGGTGCTGCGGCTCCATTGAATAGCCCTGACTGAGTTTGCCGGGCAAGGCCTGTACGTGCAGGACGGGCGGAATCGGGATCCTGGCCTGCACGTACAGGCCTGTTCGCAATTCTGATCCTGTGGGGCTAGACCTGCCCCGTGGGATCAGAATCATGACTCCCTCTGTGCGTCCAGTTCCAACAGGGTGCACAGAGGGCCTGGACGTCTAGGATGGAATCGAGCTCCATGAGTACATGTAACTTGTAGACAATGGTCAATGGAAAACTAGTTGGGAAGCTTTCCTTTGAAAATTAGGCAGGAAAGGCACACATATATAAATGTGTAAATGCTTCGCAAAACTGCAGGCTACTTGAACCAAGGCAACTTGAACCAAGTTGTATGTACACGTTCATTGTAAGTGCACAGCAGTATGTCTGTTATGTGCAGAAATGTTAAATGTAAACCACACTGATTTTAAAGAGCACGGTATAGAAAAGCAAGAAATAAATAAAATAAATAAAAAATAAATACTCAGAATCAAACCCTCTCCCCCCATAATATTGAGATGAGGTTTCTTTTCTGGAAACTACATGAAATTGCTTTATTTTTATCACACCACTTTAGCGATGTTTTGTCATTTAAAAATCATATGGAAATTTAAGTGGCATTTGTTGTTTTCAAAACAAGATAAAAAACAAATTTAAATTTGGTTATTCAGCATGTGCTAAATTGTTTTAGTGCAACCTAAATGGTCTGTATCACAAGCAAAAGTGGTTTAGCAGCTGCTAAACAATCAAAATGACACAAAATGAAAACAAAAACAAAAAAAACCAAAGCATTTTTTCTAAGCACAACCCAACAGCATTTCAGAATTTCTTAGGCTCACCATACATATGTTCCTGCTGGGTACATGACATACTTCTGGGGTAGGTGTTGTTCAAGTGTTACACACATTGTATTATCTTGACTAGATTGTAAGCTCGGACGAGCAGGGACTTTCTCTGGTACCTTTGGTTGTACAGCGCTGCGTGCATGGCACCTTACAAGTGTTTAATAGTAGTAGTAGCAGTAGTGGTAGCAATCAGTTTGATTTCATATACTGTATGTCTGCTATTCACTTCTCTGTCCTGTGTACTTGAGTGTATGCTACACTGTCCTTTTGCTTCTGTTTTTTGGGTGTAGTTCATCATTTAATACTAAGGAAATGTATGTGCTATGTGCATGCAGAGGGAGTGTCATTTCTGGAAAGGCCACAATTCCAGTAGTAGGGGATCAACATATGTTCAGATATGTAACTTTTTCCATGCCTTTGCTCAGTATAGGTAGACTATGCAATTCCTTCTTTAAAGAGTCAGGTTCCTTTATCTGGGATTTACACCAGTATATTCATGCATAAACAAGGGTTCAGCATGGAAAAGAATGGGTGACCCTGGTGTATATAGAGTGGTATAGTCTTAAAGATCAAGAAAAGGTGGAAAGACTACACCAAGTCATTATACCATAAGGATCAAGTAGATCAACAGCCATTTCAACTAGTGGCTGGTGGGCTCTGGGTTGGGGGAAAACTTGGATGGAGGTTTTTCCCATAGGGCTTTCACTGTCCAGGGAGTGCTGAAGAGGGGGTGTTAGATGGAGGGGTTATTGCAGTGTATGGGGTATTGGATCGGAGGGATTTGTCTCAGAGGGAAGGTTGGGATTATCATGGCTGCAGCCATGTTTTTTTCTGGGACAGTCAATGCAGGACAGATTCTTGGCAGTCTCCTTCTTTTACTACACAGGCTTTGCACTTACCGCACCTTAAATTTTGCTCTTCAGGTGCTGCAAGTGCAAAACCATACCACACGTTAGTAAAGATACCCCTAAATATTTTCAGAGTTTATCTTATTAGAGAATATACTGTGGTATTCCATTTCTTTAATGTCCAGTTGAATATAAGCTCAAATGTATGATGAAGATATGTTGAGCACTGAAATGTTACAAAGACAGCCTTGTGCATGTTAAAGTGAATGTATGGATGTGTGTAGAAGTAGGCATGATCTTATAGAAGATCGTTTTCAATGCCATGGAAATAAGCTTTTATAAAATTGCCTACCCTATAGGCAGGGAAAGTTATATGTATACAGCTTGTATGCATGTGGAAGTCCATTCCAAACCCCGCACGTATTACCACACCTCCTGTCCAAAATTCGTACGTGTTGGAGATGGATCCAATTCTGCTGCCACAGGGCCCAGACATACCTGTGATGACAGAATTGGGGACATAGACATCTGGGCGTTCCCCATATGCCAATGAGATTGGCATACTGAGAGCTGCCCATCCTACCACCAGATCGCCACTGCTGGGGCGCGGGAGCAGTGGCGTCCTGGTGCCATTGCAACGAGCCATCTACCTGATGGCTCGGAATGCCACAGCCCAGGTCCACCCCTGCAGACTACGATCCTGCCAGCACTGGAAGCTCCAAAGGCCTGGATCATGGCCAGATGTCTGTGTTACAGGGAAGTGCAGTGCATGTTTATTTATTTAGACAGTTTTGTATACCACCTTATCCTTCAATCAAAGTGGTCACAACACAATTGGGGGATACATTTAACATGAGGGGATATGAGACACATACACTAATACTTACAGGGAACATGGGCAATGGAGGGTTAAGTGGCTTGCCCAAGACCACAAGGAGCACCTGTGGGACTAGAAACCCAAGTCCTTCTGGTCCAAGGTTGCTGTCCTCTAGTGGGATTTGAACCACTGACCTTCCAGCCTGGGGTACCTTGCCCCAGCCACTAGGCCACTCCTCCCTCAATGTTGTAGGAGGCACCAGGGACTTATTCCAACTTTGGGGTGAAATAAGCCATGTGTGCAGCTGTGTGTCGGTGGACTTACAGAAGCCTGATCTGAATAGGCCTTGTATGTCCTAGCAGCCTGCCACCGCCCCGCTCTGCCTCCATTCCATATCCATTCTGCCCCCTCCCACCCCCATCCAGTGCTCTCTGCAGAAATGCTGTGTATGTGTGGGGAGCACTGGGAATGGAATCACATTCAAAGTCTAAGCGTGGGTTGGATGTCTACTCCGGACGTCCATCTCCGCTATTCGTGTTTCAGAATGCCGGCCATAGTGGATAATTTTATAACCGGGCATCTAGTTTTAGGCACCCAGAATGCACCTACCTTGAGCCTTTTTTATAAAGAAAAGTGGGCACCTACTTTTCTTTAGAATATAGGAGCATAAATGGCGCAAAAATGTAGGCGCAGGCACTTAACCCCTGCACTTCAAGTGCATGTGTAAGTTATTGTATTTTATAACTGAGGCCCAAGCTCCACTCCTGGCATGCCCATACTGAAAGTAGGCTCAATTGCCCTTATGTGTGCACAAATTGAATAGCCACCACCTAAAGCACGAGCCTAAGTGCCTATTTACGCACATGAGTCCATTAAAATAGAGACTTACATACATAAATAGTATATATCTTTAGGCAGCTATCTTATAAAATCACTCAGGGGTGGAGAAGATGTTGTTCACGATGTGGTCAGAGTCAGCACTTAGGCAATTTGTTTTGGATTTTCAGTAGTACATACATTATTTTAGCTTAGAAAAATGGTATGTAACAAATAACATGTGTAAATATGTGTGCATTTTTCCTGGGGTAATTTTCAAAGGGAAAGTAAATGTGTGTATATTCACTTTGAAAATCCTGAAGGGTTCAAAGCAGGCATCTACTTTTCACTTTTCTGCGCAGGTATAACCTGAGCCCTATAATATAGCCAGTATATATTAACGGAGCCCTGAGGATGCATAGTACAGACATGTATGGCTGTAGCAAAGGTGCATATTGGTACTGTAAACATTAGATTAAGAAATGCTTTGAAAAAAGTCAGCAATCAAATGTTAGTAAATTTAAAAATATCAAGATTGATATGTGGAGGGTAATTTCATAACCAGCTGCCGAAGTTTATGCACCCAGAACACACCTATCTTAAACCTCTTAGATAAGGAAAAGTAGGCACCTATGTTTCCTCATAAAATAGGGAACTAAGAGACAGAAATCCAAATCTAGGTGCAATCACTTACACTAGCCCTATGGCCGGAGGAAATGCCTGCAGCTAGATTTTTTTAACGAGCACAGGTATATTATAGCATTTTGTAATCTACGTGCACACCATTGCACTCTACCCATGTGCCATCCAATCTCCGTCCCTATACATCCCAACTGTGAAAGTATGCACAATCAGCCTAAAGTACAAGCACGTAAATCCCTAATATACCATGATTTGCATGCAGAAAGGGTGCACAACCTTCTATGGCTCCTTAGAAAATTATCCCCTAAAAGTACAAAACACTAAAAAATCAGGTCACGCGCAAGCCTGAATGGTGGTTATTTGTGAAAGAGTATGTATGCCTGTCCAGAAGTGACAACAGTGCAAGGGTGACGGTGCAGAAAGTAGTATCTGGCCTAACTCTTTTTCAAAAAGTAATTGTCCGTATCTGGTGCATAGAAAGTAGCAATATCTCTTTAAATATGACTTCAGGCATATGAAAATGCAACCGGTGATTTGTGGAGAACTGAAGTATTTCTACATTTTCCTCTCAAGGCATTGAAAACGTAAAATGATGTAGGTTGTTTAAGTTAGGTTTCCCTTTTTTGCCTTTAGAGGTATGGGTCAACAAACAAATTGCAGTTGATACCTTTTTATTGGACTAACTGAATGCATTTGTGACTAGCTCTCCAGAGTTACCCTCTCTTCATTAGGTCAGAGGGATAACTCTTGAAAGCTAGTCACAGATGTATTAAGTTAGTCCAATAAAAAGGTATCACCTACAATTTGTTTGTTGACCCTTACTTCTACATAGCCGGGAGAGGAAAAGAAAAGAAAAGTGACAAAATTGCTTCGATAGATATCATGTGGTTGCAGCGAGGGACCTTCATGAGATTGTAAATATATTTGGGTTTGAGGATTCCTAGAAACAAATAAAAGGCATGTGTCAGTGATTAACCCTCTGTAGGCTGGTTCAGTGCCAAAGTAAAGAATATTAATAGCCAGGTCAATATTTAAAAAACGCTGAGCCAAATGTCTAAGCACTTTAAAAAATATATATATGGCAACAAAATAGGGGTCATTTTAGAAGCTCTATCCATGATTTGATCACCTGAAAATAGGCATTCAGAAATGCAAATCACAAAGATGCCCCTGAGGCATTTTAGAAAGCCGGGTATATTGATGTCCTTGGCACGATCACATCCAAGTCACAAGCGGGCGTGTTGGAGGCTTGGCCTGGGTGATGCTGTGGAGACGCATGTCACCGCTTGATTTCAGAACAACCCAAGCATGTCTAGCACCAGCTGTTGACATGTCCATATCTATATCTGCACCTGACCACAAATAAGTTGCAAAAAAGTGCTTGTTTCATGGCAGCAACACTTGCAGGGGGAAGAACGAAATGTGCTCTCACCATCGCAATAAATTTTACCGGGTCAAACAAACCTGCATGTTAATTAAAAGTGCATTCATTTTACTGCCCCGCTATCATACATCTTCAGATTTGAAATGGCCAGCAGGGACATGTACGCATCATAGCATAGATTCCCCTGTTCTGAAATACCTCGGGTGGCACGTCTACGTACCTGTTGCTGTGGCTGTGCATTTGGAAATGCCCACATTTCTGAGATGGCCTGCAAATATACATGTATCCATCCTTGCTATATGCATGGACCCGTCTGCAGACCCAGTTGTGGATATGGGCATCCTTTGGGGCAGAGATGGCACAATTTTAGAAGGTATTTACACATGCCTCCCTTCACCACTAGTACTACTGCTCATCATTTGTATAGCACTACAAGGTATACACAGCACTGTACATATAGACGTATGACAAAGTCCCTGCTCATCAGAGCTTACAATCTAATCAAGGTGAAAAAACATTGCAGAACTGGGAACTAGAGTAAGGCAAGATATACATAAGTAGTGGACAGGAGAATGAGCAGCATCAGGATCCAAAAGCAGCCTCAAAGATGTGGGTCTACAGCCTAGACTTGAATAGGGCCAGAGAAGGAGCCCGACACACTGACTCAGGTAGTTTATTCCAGACATATGGAGTAGCAAGGTGCAATGAATAAAGTCTGGAGTTGGCAGTGGCAGAGAAGGGCACAGATAAGAGGGATTTGCCAGAGGAGTGGAGTTCCTGAGAAGGAGTGTAGAGTGAGATGAGAGGAAAGGCACTGAGGAACAAAAGAATGAATGCACTTGTAGATAAGTAGGAGACGTTTGAACTGAAATCGGAAATGGATAGGGAACCAGTGAAGTGACTTGAGAAAAGGCGTCACATGAGCATAGCGACACTGTCAGAAGATAAGCCACGTAACTGAGTTTTGAACAGATTGAAGGGGAGAAAGATGATTCAGAGAGAGACCAGTGAGGAGTCAAGATGGGAAATAACTAGTAGATGGATGAGGGTCTTAGTAGTGTGTGTAGAAAGGAAGGGATGAATTTTGCCAGTGTTATCTCTGCCTGAAATCGTGGAGGTCGGAGCCCTTCTACTGGGCCGGAGTACCTGGATTGTGCTAGTCGCTGACGCTGCCTGAGACCACGGAGGCTGGGGCCCTTTTCATCGGGCCGGAGTACCGGGACTGGGACTAGTTGCTGACGCTGCCTTGCCCTAGTCACATCGGGCAGGCGCGCCCCAGGCAGCTGGACTCCTTGGGACCTTAGAGGGTTTAAATCCTCCTCAGAGTGTTTCGCATTGGGACTTGCTGCCTGAGATCGTGGAGGTCGGGGCCCTTCCACTGGGCCGGAGTACCTGGATTGTGCTAGTCGCTGATGCTGCCTGAGACCGCGGAGGCTGGGGCCCTTTTCATCGGGCCGGAGTACCAGGACTGGGACTAGTTGCTGATGCTGCCTTGCCCTGGTCACATCGGGCAGGCGCTCCCCGGGCAGCTGGACTCCTTGGGACCTTTTGGTCTATAAATTGTTTTCTTTTTCCTCCGTGACCACGGAGCGTGACCGTGGGCGTTGTCGAAGGGGCGTGTTAAAGGGGCAGTTTCTACCCCTTTGACGCCCCTTCGACATCACTACGGCATCGACGGCGTTGGTGGCATACTCTTTGGGGTGTGTGAGCAGGGATTGAGGTTGGTGGTTCTGTGCTGGCCTGTTTGCTACTTTTATTTTCTTGAGGTTATTTTTGTGTTTCTCTTATTGTTATTCCTGTTATGGGCAAACGGAAGGCTAAAGTACAGTCCAAGTCGCAGGTTGCCGAGTCTGGTGATGTTAAACAGACCGGCCCCTTAGACAAACATTTCACTCCCCTGCGCCTAGCGCAGTCCTCTCCCGAAGGAGCTTCCTTGAGCCCCGACGGGAGATCCCCTCCCCCCTGTCCTGGTATGGCTAGTGATGTTAGTTTAGGGACCTCTCTTGGTGTGGGCAGGAGTGGCAGGATAGTGTCCTTGCCCACTCCTGTCCAATTTCTTGTACAGGATGGTTCTTTTGAAATTCCTGCTCCACCCTTAGATGCAGAAATTACCTTGAAAGACCTCTGGGGAGTTATGAAGTGTATTGATTCTAAAGTATCTTTAGCCGTTGGTTCATTGTGCACGTTTTCTCAAGAAGCAGCAATATCTTTACGGCAGCATGATGAAAAAGTTTCTCAAATTGATGTAGCAGTCACTAAATTAGAGTCCCAAGTTTTGCCTTTACAATCTACTAATATTTTAGGTATCAAAGATTCCTTAATTTTACATTCTGAAGTGGAGGCACTTGAGAATTCTGCACACAGTCGAAATTTGAGGTTTTTAAATTTTCCTCAGTCTGCTTTGTTGTCATCTAAAATTCTTTTTGATAAATATCTTAAAGAAATTCTTGCTATATCAGAGTCAGTTGAAGTCTCTCAGATGTACTATCTCCTCATGGGGTCAAAAAAGGTTAATTCTGCTGAGGGTGAATTGGATGTTATTGCCCCTTCTTTGGCTAATCTTACAGACGTTTTAGAGGATTCCCAGGATGAAATTACTACCTGTTCTACATTATTGGTAACACTTTTTTCTGTCACAGATAAGCATTGTATATTAAGAACATTCTTTAAGGTTAAATCTGCTAAATTTTGTGGTCAGCCTATTAGTATATTCCCTGATGTTTCACGTGCTACACAACTACGTCGGCGGCATTTTCTATCTTTGAAGCCCCAGGTTATAGCCCTGGGTGCTTCTTTCTTCTTACGTTATCCGTGTAAATGTCTTATTTATTATGAGAATGCCTCATACGTTTTTGTTGACGTGTCACATCTGGAAAAGTTCTTGTTAGATAGACAGGGTTTAAAAGGGGAAGGAAATACTTGATTGATTGATCTCTTTTAGGGTGGCCATTTTGGCCTGTTTTCTGATTAATTGATATTTCTTTCTTTTTAGTTATTGCAGCTGAGTTCTCTTGATGTGGTCTAGTTATTTTTGACCCTCTAAAATTTACATGTGATGATGTTCTTTAATGTGTTGATTTTCAATGCTGTTTGGGAGGTGTTCATTATTGTCCTATTGTATAATTGGTTATTATAATATGACTATAAACTTAAATTAAAAAAAATAATAAGTGATAGATTTTAGCTATCTGTTGGATGTGTGCAGAGAAAGAGAGAGTAGTCAAAGAAGACCCCAAGCTTGCGAGCTGAGGAAACAAGGAGGAGTGTAGTGTTATCCTCAGACATAGAGAAGGGAAGAAGGGGGGAAGTGGATTCAAGGGGAAAGATAAGGAGCTCAGTTTTGGCCATGTTCATTTTCAGATGACGGCAAGACATCCAGGCAGCAATGATGGATAAGCAGGCACAGAAACGGGCCTGGATTACTGGAGAGCTTTCAGGCACTGAACAGTAACATCTTGAGAGTCATCAGCATAAAGATGGTACTGAAAACCATGGAAGGAAATAAGTGCACCAAGGGACTGAGTGTAAAGGGGAGGTCCCAAGGCAGAGCCCTGAAGTACACCATTTGAAAGCAGGATGGTGGTAGAGGAGGATCCACCAGAATATACACTAAAAGTGCAGTGGGAGAGATGAAGAAAACCAGGACAGAACAGAGCCACTAAAACCAAGCGAGGACAGGATATCGAGGAGAAGGTGGCAATCAACAGTGTCAAAGGCAATAGAAAGGTCAAGAAGGATGAGAATTGAGTAGAGGCCTTTGGATTTGGTGAGGAACAAGTCACTGGAGACTCTGGCAAGAGCCAAAGCAGAGGGTAGGGCTAAATGGCCAATTTCCCACTGGAGAAAGGTGAATAGTAGAGAACCTCAGGGATCTGTGCTGAGTCCGCTGCTTTTTAACATATTCATAAATGACAATCTCAAGGTGGTGAAACAGTGTGACAAGGCGGTGGTAAAAGCCAGGAGGAATTACCAGCAGAAAGGAAGAGGTACTAATGCCACTGTACAAGTCACTAGTGAGGTCTCACTTGGAATATTGTATTCAGTTTTGGAGACCCTATCTCAAAAATTATATAAAAAGGCTGGAAGCGGGTCAGAGGAAGGCGACCAAAATGATTTGGAGCCTGCATCAGAAGACTTATGAGACTTGAAGACCTAAATATATACACTCTGGAGGAGAGGAGGGACAGGGGAGATATGATTCAGACCTTTAAATACTTAAATAGTATTAACGGACAAACAAACCTCTTCCAAAGACAGGGAAGCTGTAAAACTAGAGGGCATAACATGAAGCTGCAAGGCAATATCAGGAAATGCTTTTTCATTGAAAGAGTGGTGGATGCTTGGAATGCCTTCCCGATTGAAGTAGTGGGGGCTAACACAGTGTCAGAATTCAAAATGGCATGGGACAGACACGGTGGATCCCTTTAGAGCAGCAGGATAAAATCAAAATAAACATAACTATCTCTTATATCTGAAAAAATAGGGGTAACCTACACATAGCAGTGGGTACACCCCTAAACAAAGGCATGGGGAAGGGTGACCTGCACCGAGTGGCAAGTGCACCTACTCTTGCCATGTTGCTGGGCAGACTAGATGAACCATACTGGTCTTTATCTGCCGTCATATACTATGCTACTATGTGAATGGGAATAACAAGTGAGGTAATCAAATTTGCAGATGACACAAAATTATTCAAAGTTGTTAAAACCCAAGAGAATGGTGAAAAATTGCAAGAGGATTTTGATAAATTGGAAGACTGCGTGTTCAAATAGCAGATGAAATTTAATGTGGACAAGTGCATAAGGACATAAAATATACCATACTGGGTCAGACCAAGGTCCATCAAGCCCAGTATCCCGTTTCCAACAGTGGCCAATCTAGGTCACCACCATCTTGGAAAAAGATTTAGGCATCATCGTGGATAATATGTTGAAACCCTCTGCCCAGTGTGCAGCAGCAGCCAAGAAAACAAATAGAATGCTAGGAATCTTAAGGAAAGGAATGGAGAATAAAACAAAAGATATTATAATGCCTCTGTGTCATTCCATGGTGCAACCGCGCCTTGAATATTGTGTGCAATTCTGGTCGCCATATCTTAAAAAGGATATAACATTATTATAAAACGTACAGAGAAGAGCCACCAAAATGATAAAGAGGATGGAAGGATACTCCTATGAGGAGAGGCTAAAAAGGTTAGGGCTCTTCAACCTGGAAAAGAGTTGACTGCAGGGAGATATGATAGAAGTCTATAAAGTAATGAATGGAGTGGAACGGGTAAACGTAGATTGATTGTTTACGCCATCAAAATATAGAAAAACTAGGGGGCATTCAATGAAGCTACAGGGCAACCTATTTAAGACTAAAAAGAGAAAATATTTTTTTCACTCAACATGTAATCAAACTCTGGAATTTGCTACCAGAGGATGTAGTAAAGGCTGTTAGCATAGCTAGGTTTAAAAAAGGTTTGGACAAATTCCTGGAGGAAATGTCCATAAATCATTATTGAAGGGGACCCAGAATATCCATTGCTTGACCCAATACAAGCATTGTGAAACCTGTGTCTTTTGGGGAAACTGCTAGGAACTTGTTACCTAGATTGGCCACTGTTGGAAACAGGACACTGGGCTTGATGGACCTTGGTCTGACCCAGTATGGCATGTCTTATGTTCTTATGGTATGTAGAGAATGAAAGCCAGATTACGGTGGATCCAGAAGTGCTTCAGAGGGAGGAAGAAGGGCTTCATTGCCGCCTCTCCCCTGGAATTTTGGAAACGGTGCCCTAGATGTCCCAGATTGCTCCTAGACAACTATTCTAAAATGCCCCTTTACATATATAGTGGAATATCAATATTCTGCTATACATAGAGCAGGAAGGGTGGGGTAGGGGCATTCCAGGGGCAGGGCCACAAATATGTATAAATTATATATATAGAGGACAATACAGTTGTAGACGTCCTGCCCCTGTATGGCCGGTCAAAATAAGGGCGTGGAGCAGTAGCATCCGATTCTGATCCCACAGGAGCCAGACATGCCCACTGGATCAGGATCGGATCTACCGGCCTGGACATGCAGGTTGGGCCACGATTCTAATCAGCCGCACATCCTGCACCTACCTGGCTAACTCAGATAGGCTCCTGAACAGAGCCGCAGTGCTATGGAGTCCCATTGCCATGGCACCGCAGCTCCATTCAGCGGCTGCAATCACTGGCCACCACCGAAAACCTCCTTTCCCCACAGCCCAACCCACAATCCGGCCTCCCATGGCCAGAGTCAGGCTATGGGGATGCTCCTGCACCCTTCACCTGTCCGTCGCCATCGACCACCACTGTCACCCCACGTCCAAGGGAACTTATTTCACTTCTGAGGTGGAATAAGTCCCCTGTCTAACAGGCTGAGCCCCGATGTACAGGACTGACCTCAGAATCGCGGCCCTGTATATCAGGGGTCATGGCTTGCCCATGCCCCACCCTCTCTGCCTCCAGATTGCCCCCTCCTGCCCCATCACAAGCTCCCCATACAACACCGCTGTATGTATGGGGAGCCTTTGCACCGGGATTGGCAATGGGACTAATAGCAGGGATGTATGTTCCCGCTATTCATAGTGCAGAATGACCCCTATAGGCACCCATATTCAACACGTATTAATTGAGCTTCCACAATTGATTCAGATATGCCAAAATAAGAGGTATAACCTGGACTGCAGGAGCCAAATGCACAACTTATAGGCATAAGCCCCAATAGCCAGATATTTTATGTATACATATATGTACAGTATACTTGTACATGTGACATGGCATTTTAAAAAGGATGTCCAAGTGAGATCTGGGATATCCAGGGCAGAATATGCCTCAAAATGCCAGAGACATCTATGTCTCTGCCTAATTTATTAACTTAGACATCCCCAACATGGATGTCCATGCTGGCAGCCACATAGATGTCCTCCTTAGGAAAGTGTGGGGCAGAGGTGTTTGTCTCATGTAAGCTAGTGTAAGGGGACAACTAGCGGTATAGCAAAATGAAAATATGAGCCCTCATTCCCTGTCAGTGTTCATTATTGGCATGCTAAATATAAAGAGTCCAACAAAGAGGCACGAATCCACGTGCAGCAGACACCCAGTAAAAAACGTGGATTACAACGAAGAGACGTGTAAAATCAACTTTATTAGTAACCCACTTCAGCCACTGGCCCGACACTGGCCGTGTTTCGAAAAAACCTTCTTCAGGGGCTTAAAATGGCTAAAAATGATAAAAATAAAAACATAAATATAAACTTATGTAAAAAAGGGGGGAGGGGGAGAAAAGGGACTTGGAAACAAAACAAAACATATAACTGAACATGTAAATGAATAATTAAATCTCAAAGCTAAAAGAACATAAGATAAGTACAACCTAAAAATCGGAGCTAAAATAGTTACCTTTAACAAAATTGTCAGAATAAATAATGCATACAAACCATAGATATTATAAAAAGGTGAACTAACATAAATCAACTTGCATAAAGTAAAAATGTGTGCCAAAAGGATGTAAACATATATAAATATACATAATTTATAAAACTAAGAACTTATTAAATTATCTCAAACTAAAACAAAAAAGTGAAAACTCCTCAGGAGTGTGATCAATACCAGGCACCAAAAAACATACCTGTATTTATATGCTACTCATATGAAAATGTCGCTTATATTGTTGTGAAACTTAGAAAACCTAAAAGGTAAAAGCATAAATAAATAAAACAACTACCTATAAAAAAGGAGGGTAAACAGAGAGAAGAGGACGAAAAACAAAAGACAATGGTGACTACATGTAAAAACCCCATTATAAAACTCCAATAAAAAAAAATTAATTACATTTACTTACCTGGTGGGTGCATTAATATGTATTTGAATATGGTGACGCCTACGACGTATGAGGTGTTAATTATATTTTTTTGGAGGCTGGTTCACATTTTGTTTACATTACATAGGAAGTGCCTCCTCGTTTGGTCATCCTTTTTGTACACACAACATTCATTTGTCTTTTAGATATGGGTTTGTTATTTTAATTCAGTACACAGAGGTTGATATTTTTATATTTCAGGCTTCTAATTTATTTATTGTTTTTTATGTATACATGAGCTTAGAGACATATTCTTATTTTTTACAGGATTAGTGCTCATCAGTATCTCAACATTACCACTTGGGTACACAAGCCAATTTGGACAGCTATTAATTCACTCCATTGGGTCTGGCCCCATATCATTTTAGAGTGAAGGGCAACCTTAATAATGTTTTTTTAGGATTCATGGTCACTCACCAGATGGGGGTTGTTTTGTTTTTTTTGTTTTTTGTTTTTTTTTATTGGAGTTTTATAATGGGGTTTTTTACATGTAGTCACCATTGTCTTTTGTTTTTCATCCTCATCTCTCTGTTTACCCTCCAGGTATGTTTTTTGGTGCCTGGTATTGATCACACTCCTGAGGAGTTTTCACTTTTTCATTTTAGTTTATATAACATAATTTTTATAGATATTTTATATTTGTTATTTATTCGTTTTTCACTATATATGTTAATTCAATATGTTTTGAGATATTGATAATTTATGTGACATTATGGGGTATGTTTACTAAACCCTCTTAACGTGCGCGCCGCGGTAGTCTACAGGATGCCATATAAGGAGTGGGCGGTCCGGTCAAAAATAGCAAAACGGGATTAGCGTGTGCGCTCTTGTGCGCCACGCACTCTTGTGCGCCACGCACATTAGCGCTTGAGTAACGCGCGCGGAAAGCATAAGCAGGCACACTGATAAACAAGCAGAGGAACAGGGCTGCAGTACATTGGTGAAGACACTGACAGATAGTGCAGGGGTCATGGGTTCAATCCCCCACTGTGCCCAATGAATAAGGCTGGCTGAGGCACTACCATTTATGTGTAATATTGCATTATGAGGCTTTTTAATTTTATTTTAATTACTGCTGCTAGCAAACACACTCTCAAAGCACTGTAACATAAGGTGCTGCATAAGGCACCCCATAAGATACCCCAGAGGGCACATTTTAAAGGGCACTGTCTGCCACAGCACCCTACAATGTTGCTGAAAGGGTGGCGTATAGGGCGCCATATAGGGTGCCCTATAAGGCACAGCAAGGTCATAGCACTATTTTTGATGGCAGCACTGTGCATTTAAACGCATGAAAATCTTAAGTAGGTGCGCTGAAATGCAAGGAGGAACAGCAGTGTAGCACAAAGGTTAAGGCACTGACTGATGATACAGGGGTCATGAGTTCAATCCCCAGTGTGCCCAATATGTAAGGCTGGCTAAGGCATCAGCTTTTGACATGTAAGTATTGTTTCCTGAGGCATTTTATTTGTATTTTAATTATTGCTGCCAGCAAACATACCCTCACGTGCCGTAACCTAAGGTGCCGCATAAGGCACCCAATAAGGCACTCCATAGGGTACATTATAAAGAGCAAAGTCTGCCACGGCACCCTATAATGTCCCCTATAGGGCACCCTATATGGCGCTCCATAGGACACCTTATAAGACACCTTATACGGACTGGCACCCTATCAGTCGCTCCATAGCATACTGTATAGTGCACCTTATATGGACGGTAACCATAAGGTGCCCTACAGGGTGCCCTATAAAGCGCCCCCTGAGGCACCTTATGGGTACAGTATGCTGAGGGTGTTATTGCTGGCAGCACTAATGTACTTTAAAAATAGATAATGCTTTGGACAGCCCTATCAAATAACCCCACTGTGTGTTTGAACCCATGACCTCTGGCTCCACTGGTAGTGAAGTAACCAGTGGACTACAGCTCTATAGCTGCTAGCAAACCCCTGGCTGGCTGCCAAAGGACTACAAGTCACCACACAAACAGTCTGCTGTGGTCACCAGGATAGGGTTAACCCACCCATGCCCATGATGCACTGCACATGCAAAACAGCAGTCTACAGATGATCACAAGATGGGGTATGCACCCACACAGCACCTCGGCCTGGTAGGGGGAACTGACCGTGTGTGGTACTGGCACAGAGTAGCTACACACCGTCACATTGTGCAGGTACTGCACTCACCCTGAGGGTGAGGTGGGGCACCCAGCACCAGGTCCACAGCAGAGATAGGCCATGCTGCAGGTCCCCCGCAGTGCTAATGTGAGAGATAGATAGTTTCTGCAGACACACCTTGGATATATCTGTATGTTTCAGTCAGGTGTAGCCCCTATGGACCCCTAGGAGGATTATATACCACCATCCTCCTCCTCCTCCAGGGCTGAGGGTGGTAAACATGATCTCCCACCAACAGATCCACATTCTACCTCCCTGCAATGGTGGCAGTAGAGGGGACCATCAACCCCAGTCCTGCTGGGGAACAGACACCATACAGGGCAGTCAATGCAGCTCTGTACACATCCATAATGCAATAGCAGACAGACATTAGGCCTGGATATGCTAAGCTGCACCCCACCACTATCTGATATTCTCCAGCAACAAGCCTTCAGCCGCTGCACCCTGCAAGGCACTCCATCAGGACACATACCAGCTGCAGACAGTCTGCTAGTTAGTCCATAGTGCATGTTCCTGGTGGAAACGCGTGCACCCAGAACTGGGATGTCAGCATACACACCAAGCAGATAAGTCAGTGACTGGGCCCCAAAAAGAAACCCATAAATATCACATGAGAAAAAAACTCTATAGCACTATGGGGGTGCCTAGCCATGCTGTGGTCACTGCACAGTCAGGGTGAGAGTGATCTCCCAGCAGTACATGCTGTGGCCACCCTGTCTGTGCAAGTGGTGGCCGGGCACTACAATGTCCCAGCCAGTGCCCTATGCCCTGTGCAGATGCATCCTGGCCAGGCCACCCTGTCCGGGCTATACCCATGGTACCTTGCTCCTCATTATGCACATTGGCAGGCCAATACTGGCAACAGTGCTGGCAGTGTGGGCTGTGGAGGGTGTTTGCAGCCACCACACAATGGATAGACAGACACACACTCCCACACCTATGCCAGCATTGTGCTACTCTAGAGGAGTGTAGCAGCCCTGGCCACCACACCAGTTCTGGGCACAGTGTAGGCATGGATATGGTACGCAATACTGTTGGGGGTCACTCCCCAGGGTGGTAAACACTGTCAGAGACCAGACCTGAAGCACACTCCACAGAAAGCAGAAAGGTTGCTATGATGGAGCTCAATCAGCAAACTGTGCTTAACGTAGGAATTGGTATCTGCCAGTAATCATAGCAAACGTTTGATAGCTGTGTACCATATTCCCAGGTGTAGGGTGGCATTGCTAAGGTATGCAAGGGCTAGTATTGGGAGATGCACGCAGGGCCCAATGCCCTGCCTCTCCAGGAGGCATTGGCTAATGGAGCCTGTGGGTGTGGGTGTGGGTGTGTCTGCCCCTGTTGGCTGCTGCTTTACGGCAGAGGTTCCCAACTCCAGTCCTGGTGTGCCAAACACTGTTCGGGTTTTCATGCTGTCCCTTATGAATATGTATGAGATACATCTGCATACCATGGGGGTGGTGCATAGATATGCAGCACAGGCATCTTTATTAGAGGCAGCATGGAACCTGAATGGTGTTTGGCCCTCCAGGACTGCATTTGGGAGACTCTGCTCTAGGTAATGCGCCTGTTTATGGTGTCTTTACTCTGTAGGGTAAAATGTAGGTGTTTTGGGCATGTTTACTTCATCTGCAATAAAGGTTCTGTCTGTATTAGCACGTAAAATATGGCAACTGGGTTGGCAGGCACCATAACTGGGACTTGAACCAGTGACCTTCTGCCTCCAAACACACTGGCTGTGTGCACTGCACCACCATGTTGCCACAGAGATAGTGCATTCCCTGGTGATACCATGACTGTTTGTCCGGCAGAGCCTGTCTGTTGCAGTGCATGGCACCCACCTACACAGGGCTAGGCCATGGTTGGCTCTGGGCAGCTGCCCCTGCCCCCTCCACCATCAGTACCCCTCCGCCACCATGCTGACATGTCCTTATATTGGAGACAGCATAAAACCTGAATGATTTGTGGGCCTCCAGGACTGAATTTGGGGGACTATGCTCCAGGTAATGCGCATGTTTCTGGTGTCTGTGCTCGGTGGGGTAAAATATAGGCGTTTAAATCATGCGTATGTTCTCTGCAATAAAGGTTTGTCCTTACTATCACGGTTTGGTAGCGGGTAAAATATGGGGACTGGATTGGCAGGAGCCCCAGCTGGGACTTGAACTTGTGACCTTCTGTTCCTGAACACACTGACTGTGCTCACCGCACCACACTGTGCTCACAGAGACAATGCCGTCCCTGGAGATACCATGGTTGTTTGTCAGACACAGCCTGTCTGTTGCAGTGCATGGCACCCACCTACACAGGGCTAGGCCATGGTCGGCTCTGGGCAGCTGCCACTGCTCCCCTCCACCACCAGTACCCCTCTGCCATCATGCTGACATGCCCTTCTGCTGGTGGTGCTGGTGGTGTGCAGTCTCAAGCCATCCAGTGTGCAGGTAGGCGGCTGCCTATGGTGCGTGTTCTGGGGTAGGGGTGCCTGCATAGGCGTCCACGCTTCCCTCCAACACCGCCTGCCAATGTTCTGTGCCCTTGCAGGTACCTGCTGGGTACTATCCCCTGTGACACTGTGATAAACAGTCTCGTGCCCATGTTGGGCCCTCATCAGTTGCTGTCTGGCTGCTGTTCAGTTTCAGCATTCCTAAGTGCCATCTAGGCATCTGCCTAGTCCGCACTGTGCCCCAGCTGCACCACAACATGTGCTACCTGAAGCCCTCTGTATCCCCTTTCCCAGCATCTGTCCAGTTGCCCATTCCGACATGCCTGCCCTGCTGTTGTGGAACATGTGCATGCCATAGGTAACCTGTCCAATGGAGAGGGAAACCCTGATCAGTGCTATTTCACTGTGGGATCATTCACCTTGTATGGGGACGGAGCGTAGACCCTTCCAAAATTCATATTTATATTTTGGGGCTTTCATGGGAGTGTTTTTTGATGTTTCCCATTACTATCACTATTGCCCAGCTTGATTATGATTTTTTTTAATTTTGTTGGGGTCCTTTTCAATGTTTATTTGTACTTTTGTTCTGTGCACATGTATCACACTTATCACTTTTGTGTAGGTTTCCCTGGTTTTTCTGTACATTGCTGACAGAAATGGTTTCTCTTCTCTTTAAATCGGCTCTAACGCGAGGTTTTCACGCGTGTTATTTTTAGCCTCAAATTTCACCTCGTTAGTGTGCGGGGAGCCTCTCCCCTCCCACTCTCCACCCATTGACCCCTTCTCTCCACCCCTGGGGAGCCTTCTCCCGCCCTCCGGGAGCCTTTCCTCGCCTTCAGCGCTCGTGTGCTCCGCTGCGCGCATGAGCGCGCACTAAAGCGCATTTTTGCCCCATAAAGCATCATTAGCGCATGCTAAGGTACCTTAGCGTGCACACATGCGTGCCGCGCACGTTAAGAACCTTTAGTAAACATACCCCTATATGTGTTGAGATAATTTACTAAGTTCTTAGTTTTATAAATTATGTATATTTATATATGTTTACATCCTTTTGGCACACATTTTTACTTTATGCAAGTTGATTTATGTTTTTATTAGTTCACCTTTTTATAATATCTATGGTTTGTATACATTATTTATTCTGACAATTTTGTTAAAGGTAACTATTTTAGCTCCGATTTTTAGGTTGTACTTATCTTATGTTCTTTTAGTTTTGAGATTTAATTATTCATTTACATGTTTAGTTATATGTTTTGTTTTGTTTCCAAGTCCCTTTTCTCCCCCTCCCCTTCCCCCTTTTTTATATAAGTTTATATTTATGTTTTTATTTTTATCATTTTTAGCCATTTTAAGCCCCTGAAGAAGGTTTTTTCGAAACACGGCCAGTGTCGGGCCAGTGGCTGAAGTGGGTTACTAATAAAGTTGATTTTACACGTCTCTTCATTGTAATCCACGTTTTTTACTGGATGCTAAATATAAAGGACATGAGCGGTCCTCCTTCTCTACACCCTCCAGATGTCTGGCTGCCAAATTGAGCACCTTTCTAATGCCTATTCATGCCCAGAACAGATTTGGAGTGGAAGAGTAGCCTGATGGTTAGAGCACTGGTTTGGGAACCAAGCAACCTGGGTTTGATTCCCAAAAGCACTCTTTGTGGCCTTGGGCAAGTTGCTTAACTCTCCATCACCTCATAAAATTCCAAATTATCAATGTCCCTGTTTAATGTACATTACCAAGTTTAAGTTACAATGTAAACCACTTTGACTAAATGATAAAGCAGTATAAAATCCTGTTAAATACATCCAGGGCATTTCTGAAATTGAGCAAGGATATCCAAGTTCTAATTAGTACCCTGAACACACCTACTTCATGCCCCCATTCAGGCATTTTTTTCCTCATTCCAGGACATCCACAGACTGGCTTCTAAAATGGCTCTAAGGATATCTCCATGCCTGTTTGCGGTCATCCAAAGTACAAATAAGGTTTCTAAAATAACCCCCATAATTTCAATTTTTATATTCAGCAACACTAGTTATACATATACTGCTTTTGCACATAGGAATAGTTTGAAATGTCTAAAGTAGATGTTTCAAATTATTCCCCAGATGTTTTATTGACTATTATCCTTATTGTGCCTCCTCCACACTTCTGATCTCTTTTTGATTACCTCTACTATCTCCCAACTATTCTTTTATGTTAGGGATGTGCATTTGTTTTTGGACATGTAGTGTTTAATGCCTCGGAATACCCTTACAGACTGTGTCTTCATTATCTGGATAGTGCCAGGGCAGAGCTGGAGATTATCCATATAGGGGCACTATTCAGTGGATCTATACAAATAGCTCTCTAGATAGCTTAGGACAGCAGGACAGCTGTCCTAGAGAGGCACTGAATTTCACCACTATGTGGATAGTGGCATCACTGGCCGCGATACAGGTACCGGTGCTGAAGATCTGGATTTTTTCTAACCATGTTGGTTAGTATTTTAAAGAACATTGTGATCACCGCAGCTTAATATTGACCCATATGTTTCTATGTACCCTACTACTCTCCAGCTAAGTAAAGTTCTATTGCAACATGATTTATTGTTGATGTACTAGGATTTACTGCTCTTATCCTCAGATTCTGTACTGCATTCTTATGTAGTATATGAGAAGGGACGGCTAAATTCAAGCACTCCTTCACATAAGCACCTATGATCAATGCAATACAGAGTACTGACAGCAGAGAATATATGCAGTGGACAAGCTGACATTCAATTTTACCCCCTAGACTAAGCAACACCAAGGAACAACAGGGCATCTGTGGGGAAGATAATGAATATTGTGATCTACTGCCATCTGGTGGAAAAAAGTGCTAAATTACTTCTTTATTAGCTTTCCCAGATCAAAATGCAAAATGAAAGATAGATGTACAAAGTTTGTCAAAAAGGCAGAGGCAAAGCAACTGTTTTCAGTCAGTACCCAATGTCAGCATATTTCCAAATTAATGTCAGACCTTTTGTTAAGATAAAGAACAGTGTTAATTTAAATCTTTCGTTTCAAACAATTTTCAATATTACATCTGCATGGAACAGCAAACAAATGGAAAGGATTTGCTAAACTTTCTTTGTATATAATAAACTTTCTGCTTTCATCACTCATCAGTAGTCAGTCAGTGTGTATGTTCAAATTAGGTGTCCCAGTGTTTCATATAATGCAACCCATCTGTTTCTGAAATAAAGTGCAATAATGCAGATTTAATTGTGATCAATGTAACATAGTAAGACAGTAAATTACAGCAGATAAAGACCAGTATGGTCCATCTAGTCTTCCCAGTTTATTTTGCTTTTATCTCATTGTTATGAAGGGGCCCACTGTGTCTGTCCCATGCCATTCTGAATTTCATCACTGTGTTTGCCCCCACCACTTCCATCGGGAGGGCATTCCAAGCATCCACCACCCTTTCAGTGAAGAATTATTTCCTGACATTTCCTTTCAGTTTACCCCCTTGCAGCTTCATGTTATGCCCTCTAGTTTTGCAGCTTCCACGTCTTTGGAAGAGGTTTGTTTGTTCATTATTTCTCTAAGTATTTAAAGTATTATTAAATATGCAAATTGTGCTAAAAGCTAAGGTTTTTGATAAAGCTTTTATGTGTAGCTAAAAAAATGGATGTCTAGTAAAAGCCATTTAGATTTAGATTTAGTAGCCTGAATGCATAGTATCTGATTTACCAAACAGACAGCAAATTGACTCTTTCATCTACAAGAGTACAATTGAAAGTGTTATCTACCTAATTCTGTTGCTGTGAGATGGATAAGGAATAAAAGTCACAGAGTCTGTTCATTCAAAATCATGCCATTGATGTACTAAACGTAAGCCACACTTATTCCATTAAGTGCATTTTTACACCTTTTTTTTAAACATAAGAAGCCCAATTTTGTATAGCTCCTTTAGGCTGGAAAAGGGACGTCCAAGTTGGGATGATTAAAATTTGCAAGGTTTTTTACCAAAGACTTGCCAAACATGGAGCTTTTTGTAAATAAGATCAGCCCTTTCCCAGACGTGTGCTCTCCCAGGAGGGATTGAGCCAGCCTTGTCCTGACGCCTCCAGCCCAATCGGGGCTCTCCACCCGGACGCCTCCAGCCCAATTGGGGCTCGCCACCTGGACGCCTCCAGCCCAAACGGGGCTCGCCACCCAGATGACTCCAGCCCAATCGGGGCTTGCCACCCGGACGCCTTCAGCCCAATCGGGGCTTGCTACCCGGACGCCTCCAGCCTCTCGCCTGCCCAATCGGGGCTCTCCACCTAATTTAAAAGCAGGACAGCAGCTGAGATCAACCCTTTCCCAGACGTGTGCTCTCCCAGGAGGGATTGAACCAGCCTTGTCCTGATGCCTCCAGCCCAATCGGGGCTCTCCACCCGGACACCTCCAGCCCAATCGGGGCTCGCCATCTGGATGCCTCCAGCCCAATCGGGGCTCGCCACCTGGACGCCTCCAGCCCAATCGGGGCTCGCCACCTGGACGCCTCCAGCCCAATCGGGGCTCGCCACCGGACGACTCCAACCCAATCGGGGCTCGCCACCCGGACGCCTTCAGCCCAATCAGGGCTTGCCACCCGGATGCCTCCAGCCTCTCGCCTGCCCAATCGGGGCTCTCCACCTAATTTAAAAGCAGGACAGCAGCTGAGATCAGCCCTTTCCCAGACGTGTGCTCTCCCAGGAGGGATTGAGCCAGCCTTGTCCTGACGCCTCCAGCCCAATCGGGGCTCTCCACCCGGACGCCTCCAGCCCAATCGGGGCTCGCCACCTGTTCGCCTCCAGCCCAATCGGGGCTCACCACCCAGACGACTCCAGCCCAATCGGGGCTCGCCACCCGGACGCCTTCAGCCCAATCGGGGCTTGCCACCCGGATGCCTCCAGCCTCTCGCCTGCCCAATCGGGGCTCTCCACCTATTTTAAAAGCAGGACACCAGCAAGCGCGCCCGCTCCTTGCGGGCCCGTGCCTGAGAGCCTCGCCAGAGGGCCCTTCGGCGTGGCCCTTAGGCGGTGGCCACATACTCTCCAGGATCCGTTAAACAGCCGAGAACAAGCTGAAAGCCAGTACTCATACCAGGACGTAAAATGCAGGCCATTACCCTGACAAAGGCAGGGCCAAAACAATTACAAAGCAAAACAGACCATCCTAGAAGTCTATCAGGATCAACACAAAGAACACTGAACAACAAAAACAGACAACGGTCAGCAAAGCAAAACCACTTGAAGCCAGAAAAGCAATGACAGCAGCAACACAGGTAATCCAACATGGTCGCTACACATTACCTACCTCTACTACTCTTGACCACCCATCTTAGCCCACAACTCACAAGCACTCCAATCAACACCCCCAACACCTTTTGGTTCCTCCCACAAACAATAATAACATACAAACACTACCAAGAGCAAAAGCAGGACCTCAATACAGGACAAACAACGAAACCTGGCAAACAAGGAAAGAAGAAGCACAGCATCCCCACTCACACCCACATAAACACCAACCGACCCACAAACATCTCCATAGAGCTTATCAATGCCAGGTCAGTACGAAACAAAACAAATACCATCTCTGACCACATAAAAGACCAGCAAACAGACATCCTGTGCATCACCGAGACATGGCTGTCACCCACCAACAATGTGCTACTCAACCAACTAGTCCCTGACACCCACACAGCATTCAACTGCCCTCGCACTTAAAGAAGAGGAGGAGGGGTCCTCATCATAGTAAGGACCAGCCTAAAGCTAAAAAGTAAAATCTCAACTAATACAAACCACTGCAACACAATCATCATTGAAAACTTGAACCTAGCCATATGCCTTACCTACAGAGCGCCAGACACACCATCAGATGAACTTTCAGCAATCCTAGAGGCAATATGCGCAGTCAACAACCTACACAAACAACTCATAATACTTGGAGACTTCAATCTCAGATCTACTAGCAGAAAAGAGGCAGAAGCCTTCCTATCAGCTCTGGACTCCCTCCAATTCACCCAACTCATCAACACCCCCACCCACAACCTTGGACACACCCCCGACCTAATCTTTGCTCCAAACAACTTAAAGGAAGGAAGCCTCATCTCAGGGCCATACATCACACCAGTACCCTGGTCAGACCACCACCTAATAAAGATTAAACTACAAGTAACAGACTCAAAAAGGCAAAACAACGACCCACCCCCAACCAGGAGATTCAAAAGCTTCAACAAGGAACAGTTCACACAAGACACGCAACTACTCCTCAATGCCGAAACAATGGACATAGATGAGCAAATCTCCAAATGGAACGACATCATTTCATCTGCCACCAGACCACCCACCCGCAGAACACAACAATCACACAGCACAAAACCCTGTTCCACTCCATGGTACTCCAAGGATATACGAATAGCAAAGAGAGCACTAAGACGACTTGAACGCCGATGGAGACGCAACAAATCAACATCCCTACAGGAACAATACCAGACAAAACAAAAGGAATATAACAACCTCATCAACCAGCAGAAGAACGAATACCATACTAACCTTATCATAAAGTCCACTAACAAACCCCGTGAACTCTACGAAATCGTAAAGAACCTCACCAAGGAACCCTCCAATAGAAACAAACAACAAATAGACCCACAGATCTTCGCTGACCACCTCAAGAACAAATTCACTGCAACACCCAAGAACAACAGCGCGTCAGTGAAATACAAGACATCCGAACCTGAACGAAGCTGGGGCACATTCGACATCCCATCGAATGAACAACTCTCCAAGATCATCACTGACCTCAACACTAGCACCGCCCCTACAGATCCCTGCCCAGTAGCCTGGATCAAAGCAACGAAAAAGGAACTAACACCAGTCGTATGGAAAATAGTAGATAACTCCCTCTCCAAGGGAACAATGTCAAACTCCCTGAAGCTAGCCACAATACGTCCAATCCCCAAGAAAACCACCCTGGCTAAAACTGACCCAGCCGCCTACAGACCCATATCAAGCTTACCATTCCTGTCCAAGATCATCGAGAAAACAGTCCAACACCAGCTCCAACAACACATTGACATCTACAATCCACTGGACCCCAATCAACACGGTTTTCGACCCAGACATGGGGTTGAAACCATACTGATCCAGCTATTCGACAGTCTTTTGAGGACAATCAGCAACACCAGAATGGGCATCATCATGATATTCCTAGATATCTCCTCAGCTTTCGACACTGTCTGCCACACAACCCTACTAAACAGACTACAGGAGGCAGGCCTACACAGTACTACTCTGAGCTAGTTTACATCTTACCTCACCAACAGACAACTACAAGTCAAGTGTGGAACAAAGACCTCTCAACCGTTCAGAGCCACTCAAGGAGTCCCACAAGGCTCAGCTCTCTCCGCCCTGCTATTTAATATCTACATACAACCCATATGCACCATCATCAAGGACCACAAGATTCAATACACCATATACGCAGATGACATAATGATATACACACCAATCAAACTGGACAACCCAGACTACTCCAACATAGCCAACTGCTTCCAACAAATGGCAACCTGGCTGCAAGAAAACAACCTATCAATAAATTACAACAAAACCGAAGCTCTATTCATCACAAGAAACCGGACATTCTCACCATCGGCCACCATCAACCTAAACAACACCATCATACCGGTAAGACAAGAAATAAAATACCTGGGAGTAACTCTCGACAAGGACCTCAACCTCCAGTCCCACATTGCAAAAATAACAAAGAGCGCTTACATCAAAATGAGGACAGTCAGAAGGCTCAAACCCATCCTCGCCCATGAACACTTCCGAACAGTCTGTCAAGCCATCATCACTCCAACCCTAGACTATTGTAATCACATCTACCAAGGACTACCTAAAAAGACAATAAAACCACTACAGCTAGCACAAAACACAGCCGCACGACTCACGACAGATCACACAATTCACGATCACATCACCCCCATACTGTACCACCTACACTGGCTCCCAATCAGCTCCAGAATCCACTTCAAAGTATTTCTACACATATTTAAAATAATACACAACCTATCAGCAGACAGTCTACGCCCTCTCATAAAAACCGATGACAACAGGAGACCAAGAAGAAAAGGAACCTCAGACACCATCAGAACACCAAAAGAATTTGCTAAAACAAGGCTAGCCACATCAAGGAGAGCACTCTCCCTGGCAGCACCCGCTATATGGAACTCTCTCCCAGACCACATAAGATCAACCAAGAACCTCAAGGACTTCAGAAAACTTCTTAAGACTGATCTATTTACAGTATATTTCAAGGACCTCACATAAAGTTTCTACCTCAAGACATTACAGGATCACAATCCTACCTCCAAGACATTACAGAATCTCAATCCTAGCACGCCTCTCAAACAGCCCCATTTTGTATATATGTATATAGCTCATTATGTAAATAGTTCACTGATATAATCTAACGCACTGCCCCACACACTACACTTCTCAGTTCTCACACTGCATGCTACAAACCACACTTTATTATTGATTTTGATTGATGTGCCACACCGCCTTGATTTAACGATAAGGCAGTATACTAAATCCTTCTAAATAAATAAATAAAATAAAACAATGGGAAAAAAAGTAGGTGTATTTGGCATCTTGCACAATAGGGAGTGGGACAGTCATTTTACAAAAAACACATTTGAGAAAAGAGCTTCATTACTTGGGGCACTTATACATGTCAGCTCTAGGTTTTGCTAGCTACACATGTGCATGCTATTACTTACATGTATATGAAAGATTTTGCAAAACTGCACTTTCACAGAGAGTCAGCTAAGGACTTGCATTCTAAAGCTTATGGGCCTGATTTTCGAAAGGCATTTACATGGTTTACAGCCCAGTAAACCGTGTAAATGCTTTCAATGGGGATATTCAAAGGCACTTAAACGGTAAGTCCCCTATGCACCACAATGTTATCCGTTTAGCATCAGGGCGTGTTGGGGTGTTCCGGGGCAGAGTGGAGGTGGAGAATGACGCTAACCGGGCAGCAGCAATATTGGATGCTGCCCGATTAGCGATCTGCACATTGATAGACGGGAAAACCCTCGCCTATCTTTAAGATGCAGGAGGTAACCGGACAGTATCCAATATCGTTGCTACCCAGTTAGCCCTGAATAATTAATTATAATTACTCCACTTCAACTAACAGCTAAAGTTTGGGTGTTCTATATTTGCTTATATGTGGTTATAGGCTTTTCTTACCCAATATGTAGTCTCAGATCACCTCGGCATCAAAAGACTCTGCACAGAATAAGAGTCAACGTGCCTTGTAAACATCAATGACTACTGGGTTTTTTCTCCTGTATGCTTAGAGTTCTTTTAGTAGCCATTTTTTGTGTGATGCTATTGACACCCTCTTTTATACGTATAACCCTTGTGATGAAATTCTTAACTTATTGTGTATTATTGATAAAATACGAGCTTATCTTGATTTGTGATCAATCCATTAATGTGCGGCGTTCTATACAAGGAAAACTACAGAGAGACGTGGGCAGCAGACAACACAGACAAAGAGATCTCCTGAAGAAACTCTCGAAAGAGAGTGAAACGCACCGGCGCCAAGTGAGGCGTTGAGAAAATAAGAAAACGTCCCAGGAGGAGATAATCGTCAAACATTAATACACAATAATACACAATAAGTTAAGAATTTCGTCACAAGGGTTATACGTATAAAAGAGGGTGTCAATAGCATCACACAAAAAAGGGGTGGGTTGTGTGGTGGTACATAATCTGCCAATGGGTCCAGACACCCCCTCTCCCTCCCTCCCTCCCCCTCCCCCACCCCTCCCCTCCCCTCCCTCCTTCCCCCCCTCCCCTCCCTCCCTCCCCCTCCCCCTCCCCTCCCTCTCTCCCCCCTCACCTCCCTCCCCCTCCCCCTCCCCTCACCCCTCCCCCCTTCCCCCTCCCCCTCCCTCCCTCCCTCCCCCTCCCCACCTCCCTCCCTCCCTCCCCCTCCTCCCCTCCCCCCTCCCTCCCCCCTCCCTCCCCCTTCCCCCTTCCCCCCCTCCCTCCTCCCTTCCTCCCCCTCCCTCCCCCCTCCCCCTTCCCCCCTCCTCCCTCCCCTCTCTCCCCCCTCCTCCCCCTCCCCCCTCCCTTCCTCCCCCTCCCTCCCCCCTCCCCCTTTCCCCCCTTTCCCCTCCCCCTCCCCCCTCCTCCCCTCCCTCCCCTCCCCCTCCCCCCTCCCTCCTTTCTCCCTCCCCTCCCTCCCCCCTCCCCCTCCCTTCCCCCCCCCTCCCCCTTCCCTCCCTGTGCCAGCAGGGACTTATAGTTGACTGTACAATGAACTATGCTTGCGCAGTTCATAGCCTATGTTTATTCTTTATGCTTGCATTAACAATGTTCTCAAACTATTTTAAGGACAGTTACACAGAACTCATGATCATGATATCCCACTCCACCCAAGAGGAAGTAGGTGAAAGGACAAACTTCTGAGCACTTTTTAGAGATCTGTATCAAGAAATTCATCCATCTTCAATTACATATTGGGGATTCTGGTATCCCCTTTACCTGTCCATTCCTACAGTCCTCCCTGTGATTCTATAAAGAATCATTACAAAAGAGCGGTAGCTGAAACATGTCCAAATCCAGAATAAATCTTCTACAGTAGCCTTAATTTTGCAGATGTTCCTTCAGAGTCCTATGCACTTCTGGTCCATAGGTGAGTTCCATCTTGTTCATTGGAAGAAGTCGTTATACAAAATCATGTGACATTGTTTGCCTTTGCTTAGCCTGAATAAGAATGTGTACAGAGAGCAAGACTTTACCAATTATTCTTGTAAGCACTACCTCTTCTAGCAGTGGCCAACTGCTTCTCATAGATCTATCAATAATAAAGAGATTAGTCCCTCATATTATGACACCAGTCATCACTCCAGATTCTTCAGGTGCAGGATGCTTGGGTGCATACGGAGAGGAATGGCTAGCAGAAAGAAGGAGGTGATAATGCCTCTGTATAAGTCTTTGGTGCAACCTCATTTGAAATATAGTGTGCAATTCTGGAGACCGCACCTTCAAAAGGATGTGAACAGGATGGAGTCGATGCAGAGGGTGACTACTAAAATGATTAGTCGTCTTCATTATAAAGCACATGAGGACAGACTTAAGGATATTAATATGTACACCTTAGAGGAAAGGCAGGATAAAGGTGATATGATTGAGATGTTTAAGTACCTCCGTGGCATAAATGTTCAGGGAGAGAGCCTCTTTCAATTGAAAGCAAGTTCTGCTACGAGGGGACATGGGATGAGGGTGAAGGGAGATAGATTCAGGAGTGATATGCAGAAATATTTCTTTACGGAAAGAGTAGTGGATCCATTGAATAGTCTCCCAGTGGAGGTGGTAGAGATGAGGACAGTAACTGAATTCAAAAAAGCATGGGACAAACACAGAGGATCTCTAAAGGTAAAAAGGGGACTGTTGTAGTTGTTGATATGGATGGACAGACTAGATAGGCCATGTGGTCTTTTTCTGTCGTCATATTTCTATATTTCTATGTTTCTATGTTCAGCAGCATCCTTTCGCACCATGGGCTGTGCCATGCACATCTTAGACAAAGCTTTTTCAGTGACTGTCCACCCAGGCTTCACTGCTGCACATACATGAGTAGTTCCGCTGGAATCGCTCATCTTTATCTGGAGTCTCCATATTCAGTAGCATTTTATCATTCACAGTAGTTTTCTTCTTTGGCCCATAGGATTCAGTGCATACAATATATAATTTGTAAAAACCCAACTCTCCACTACAGCATCCCTCTTGATTCCATACAATTGCAAACAAGCACAATTATTCACCCCTAATGACAGTCTTACATTGTTGAACAGAATTATATTATCTATTGTTAATTACAATACATCTATAGCTAGCACTAAATTATTATATAGCTAGCCTGTAACATACTTCTATTTTTGCATCTACATTCATAAACTTATTCTGTCTACTTGCCAAATGAAATGTTAGCATGTGGCCTAATAGACACATTTCTTTTTTCCTGTCAGGAACACAATTATACATATTCATATCACTAATTATATTTGTGATGTACTCTCCAGCTATAACAATATAAAAGGTATAGTCAATCTGGTAACCGTGGTAGATCGGACCCGGTGCCCTAACCCTCCATCCCCTCCAAAACCCCCTCTCACCCCCCCCCCCCACCAACCCCCGCCCCCCCCTTAAAAATTCACACTCAAACTTCTTATTGGAAGTACCAACTGGTCGCAGCTTTATTATATTTGCAAACAATTGAAACATTACAAACCAGAACAATCCTCTTAACAATCTTCTAATAGCGGAGCAATGCCTCACCAGCCATACAACTAGCAAAGTGACCACGCATCCGCTTCGGCCGTGTCCTGCCACCGGCCAACTTCCTACCGCCCTTTCCCCGACCTCGCCATGTAACTAGCAAAGGCTAGCCAGGGCTTACCCGGGTCAGGGGCACCCCGCCCCCACACACCTATGTCCTACAGGCTCCGGACCCCGGAGACTTCCGGGATCCCGCCTTTCGCCCCACCCCCCAAGCTGCAACACCCCAACAAAAAAAAAAAACATCTCCTGCTAGAGATGAGGGAGGGAGGGCGGGAAGCTGTCTCCCGCACAACCCGCCGCAGAAAAGGAAGAACACTGCCCGCACCCGTCGCCTTTAAACCTGGGAACGCCGGCACTATATCATTGGCTCCGCTCCACGCTCTCTGCGGAGCCAATGATTTCAAATGACGCTGCTAGCGTCAGCCGCATCACTTTCCCTCGCCTGCTCCTCAGCCCCCCCCCCCCAAAACCGAAGCAGGAGGCTGGGACCGGGCCAACCACCCGGTTATCGGCGTACTTCAGGACGCGCCCTCGTACTTTCTATAACCGTGGTAGATCGGACCCGGTGCCCTAACCCTCCATCCCCTCCAAGAACCCCTTTCACCCCCCCACCAACCCCCGCCCCCCTTAAAAATTCACACTCAAACTTCTTATTGGAAGTACCAACTGGTCGCAGCTTTATTATATTTGCAAACAATTGAAACATTACAAACCAGAACAATCCTCTTAACAATCTTCTAATAGCGGAGCAATGCCTCACCAGCCATACAACTAGCAAAGTGGCCACGCATCCGCTTCGGCCGTGTCCTGCCACCGGCCAACTTCCTACCGCCCTTTCCCCGACCTCGCCATGTAACTAGCAAAGGCCAGCCAGGGCTTATCCGGGTCAGGGGCACCCCGCCCCCGCCCAAGTATGTCCTACAGGCTCCGGACCCCGGAGACCTTCGGGATCCCGCCACCAGCACAGACGACATTAATGTCCCTGTGCCGCCCCCCTACTGCCCAGCTGCGACCAGTCAGTCTTTTGTGGCATAACACTTTCCAAGGCCTCTTGCCAATCATTCAAAAGTAAATCGACACCCACCGGGGATAAATGAACACCATCCGGCCGCTACAACCCGGCACAAGTAACCTCAACCCACGGATGCAAAGCTTGAACTCCACCCTGTTCAGTTACCCATCGTCCTATTTGTCGATTTATTTTTGTAAGACCCCGCGACCAGCGCCGCTGGGAAGCACAAGCAGGCCTCGGAATAATGTTGGACCAAATTAACACAACCCCCGGGAACATACGCAGTACAATTGTTAAATCCTTCTTTACTGCTCTGATGAGCTGCTTACAAGTCCACGCAACCAGGTCGTTGCCACCTAGATGCAAAAGTAGCAGCTTCGGTTTGCTCCTCACTCGCTCATGGTGCCGCAGCAAAGGCATAAGCTGATACCACCTCAGCCCTCTTTCACCCAGCCATCGAAGCGACACCCGAGCTGGATCAAGCCCCAGGTTAGGCCCAAACGGTCTCACTGCCGCTCGTCGACCCGCCCAGAAAACGAAGGAATGCCCTATCATCCAACAGCTTTGGGCATTCCAGTCTTCAGCTGCAAAAGAAAAGAAAAATCGCTGACACAGGTACACCCACCCCCCGTCATAAACGAACATAACCCCGGAAAGCCTTAGAACGCCATCTCCCAATATTCTGTATGTCCTGTTGGGACAATCCTGCCGCGGCAGCACAGGTAGCCGCACCAATGCAAAAAGAATGCGCCGCAAACTGCTCCGGGCATTCACCTACAAACTTTAGAGCCAACCTCAGCACTGCCAATACTTGAAAACGCGTTAGCAGCCGCCCATCCTCATGCATGAATAACCCTCCTTCTACTGCTGGGCGCACCCGTAAATACTCACGCATTGTGCCCACCGGGCATGTTGAAAATCCCCCAATCCCGCTCAAACGCACCCACAAACCCTTCCCCTGCTGATCAGTTTTAGATTTTGCCAACAAAACTCTCAACTGCCCCTTCCCCAAGTAGACATGCTGCCGTTGAGCAATCCCTATTGCTCCAGCCCTGCGTGAGGTTGACACCAGTTCCCCCATTCGGAAGGCACCAAAAAATGCAAGGCTAAAAACCGCCTGAAATAGCACGGCCTCATAATGAGACGAAGCCACCGCAGGCAATGACTTGCATAACCGCTCTAACAAATCGTGAGTGATCGGCCTACGAGCATCCGGGGGCGCAGGTGTCTCTCGGCCCCACCCTTGAAACAACTTGCGGGCTAAGAATCCTTCTATAGGGAAGTCCCAACTCACGGCTCTCGTAAAAAACTCAAAGCCCGCCAAGTGACTACGGACTGATGATCGAGCCAATCCGTTCTCTTTTGCCCACACCACATACTGTCCCAACAACTGAGCGGAAACCGCCCCATACTGCCATCCACAATTCTCCAGGAAGGCCACCACTTTTTCACATCCTCGCCGATACGCTGCCCATGTCGCAGCAGCAACAGAACTCCACAGCAATTCTTTCATCCCGGGTGGCCAAGACTCCGTAACTTCCAGGGGACCGCGCTGCCTTCCGCCTCCGCTTCTGGTGCCAGTCTTCGAAAGCGATTCCACTTGAAACGGGAAAGAGCATTAGCAATCACGTTAGCGTACCCTGGTATATGTCTGGCCCTAAGGGACACATTCAAACGCAAGCATGATAAAACCACTTCCCTCATCAAGTTTGCTACCTGGAGACAACGTGGCGCATAATAATTCACTACACTGACCACCGATTCATGATCGCACCACCAAACCACCCTTCTGTTATGCAGTCTTTCCGGCCACAGCTCCAATGCCACTAAAATGGGAAACAACTCTAAGAACATTATATTGTTGGTGAGGCGTGCATCCTGCCAAGCTTGCGGCCAGCTCTCGGCACACCACGAACCCCCAAAATAAATACCCAGACCTAAGCCCCCCGCTGCATCAGTATACAATTGCAAATCCGCACTACTGAGCTCTGGCTCCATCAATACAGTAGTCCCATTAAATTCCTCCAAAAAGACCTGCCAGTTCCACAAATCTGCCCGAATCGACTTCGAGACCCGAATATGCTGATGAGGTCTGCGCACCCCTGCCGTGGCTGCAGCTAGCCGACGCAAGAATACCCTTCCCATTGGGATTACCCGACAAGCAAAATTCAAAGAGCCTATTAACGCTTGCATCTCTTTTAACGTTTGAGTCGATAATGTCAACACATTGGCCACTAACACTCGTAAATTCCGAACTTTGTCCTGAGGAAGCCGAGCCACCATTAACTCAGAGTCTAATTCCACTCCAAGAAACGTGATCCTTGTGGCAGGGCGCTCCATCTTCTCATTTGCCAAAGGCACTCCTAATTCCTGCGCCAATCCTACAAAACCTTCTAGCAAGTCACGGCACTCATCCGAGTGCGTCAACCCAACAAATAAAAAATCATCCAAATAGTGCACTACCTTCGCTCCATCCACTTTGCGCTCCACTGCCCACTGTAGGAAGGTACTTAATTTCTCAAAGTATGAACAAGACACTGCACAGCCCATTGGCATGCATTTATCATAATAAATGCCGCCCTCGTAACAAAAACCCAATAAATAAAAGGATGAAGGGTGCACCGGAAGCAGTCAGAACGCCGATTCAATATCGACTTTAGCCAGTTCCGCTCTATGACCCGCTTCCTTCACCAAGTCCACCGCCCTATCGAACGAAGCATATCAGACGGTACACAGGTCCCGTGGAATATAGTCATTAACCGACTCACCCAATGGGCTAGACAAATTAGGTATCAACCGAAATTTCCCAGGCTCCTTTTTAGGTATTATACCTAAAGGAGAAAATACCATCCCTGCGAATGGTGGTATCGCAAAAGGGCCTGCTACTCTCCCTAGCTTCAATTCACCTTCCAACTTTTCTTTCACCACCGGCGCCAAGCGCCTAACTGACTGCGAATTCCGCGCCTCCGTCCCCCCCACCTGTCCACAAACTGGAATCACAAAACCAAAATTAAAACCAGAATACAAAACCTCTCTATCCTTTTGTCTCGGGTATTGGCCCAGCCACTCGTTTAACACTTCAACCCGGATTGGCGAAGGGGCAAGGCCAAATACCTCCTTATTGCTTTGCGCTGGGGGCGGGAGGCTGAGAAACCCCCTTTTTAATGCATTTGAATGCAGGATGGGCTCCCCCACAAATGGAGCAAACGTGTCTGAATTTACAGTCTGGAAATGGGCACGAGGTCTTGTTAAACCTCCAGCATACATCACCTGCCCCACTTCCTCACGCTCGCTGCTGCCCGAAGCACCCTCCCCCGCGAAAGGAACGTCCAACTCCCGCATTAACCCCTGCTGAGCTTTTGGTTCCACCCCCGCCCCCCCCCCCCCTACCCACCTTGGCCGACATCTGGGTCAACCACAAATTAATGTCCTGCATACCCCACGACACTAACCGATTCTCTTCCATCTTATCCCTAAATTTCTCATCATAGTTTAACCATGACCACCCGTCATGCATCTGCGAAGCTTCCAAAATTGAATCGGCATACGATAACAGCATCTGGTATTGCTCTGGATAATGCTGCCCCCAAACACTCGCTAAACGCAAAAAGGCTCGAGTCCAATTAACCACATTTCTTAATGCGCCCCCCCTTCTCGTCCTCCTTACATTTTCTCCTACTTTCCCCTGAACGCTTCTGGCCCTCTAATAGATGGAAAATATCAATATAACGACGCTTCTTAATTCTTTGCCTTAACTTCTTTGGAACTCCCTCCCATAACTCTGAGATAGCCACCGTAGAAGGGGCACTTCCCACCTGCCTCACTCCTGGAACCCCTGCACCGCTCCTCCCCGGACGCCTACCATCGTCCGACGAAGACGATGAGGAAGATAAATCCGAGGACGACGAAGATGATGAGCTCGATTCACGACGCCGCCGACAGGAATGCTTCCGTCTTTTACTTCCTTTCTCCTTCCGTTTTTTACCTTCCCTACTCTCTTCCCAAATCTCCTCCTGTAATTCACCCGACACGCCTGCTGCAGTCGCCACCGCTTCTGAAGGACTCACATCCGCCGAGCTGCGTTCCCCGTCCTGCCGCTGGTCAACCTCCTCACGGGACGCGAGAACACCAGACACCATCCGTTGCGGAGCACCTCCTGTATCTCCTCCTGTTGCTCGTGCCATGGCCGCCAACTGCATCACTGGAACCTGTGGAGACAAAATAGGAAAAGGAGGGGGGGGAACAACAGAAGGCCAGCCTGGCTGCCAAGCCTCCAACCATTCAGCTCTGGAGGAACCCTGACCGCCCCCCAACCAGTGCATCCACGTTGGATGACCACTCCATGCACCGTAGCCGTTTTGGCCTGTCTGCCCACCCACACCGGATGCCATGCTTCTGGCAAGCCAATTGTATGTTCCTGGAAACCCAACCATAGGCCCCATTCCTTGATCCCCAAGCTCTCTTGCGCAACATTCGCATGCACCTGTTCCGCCCCCCTTTCGTGGTCCACATCACCACCACCCGCAAACGTTCCTGGCTCCTCCAAACCCCCTGACACAGCCTCTGAAACGGTCCTTCCACCCACCAACCTAGGCTGCCCTCTCCTGCTTGGGCTACGCAACCTGGACCCTGTACGCCCTCTGTCCATCACCGAAGAGGGCCCCCCCCCCGCCCTCGCTGAGGCCCTTTTGCTCATGCAACATTCTTACTCAAATCCCCAGGGCGCCCACGTCCACCACAACTGCTCTCCCCCCCGACCCTCTCTGTCACTCTTCCCCTATTGTGGTTCTGAGTGCCCCGTCCATTCACGCTCCCCCCCCCCCCGCCTGCCAGGTCCAGCACGCTCCCGTCTCCGAGCCATCAACTAGCCAGCAAACTGTCCTCTCCCTTAAGGCAACAGATGCAATCTTCCACCTACCACTACTTTTTTCTCCTTCTTATTAATATTATATTATTATTTATTTTTTTGTTTGTTTGTTTGCTTTTTTTTTTTTTTTTTTATATAGAGAGCCCCGTACGCGATTACTCACCTGTTTGTTATATGTACAGGCACAGCAGGTCCCGGCTCCGCTCCGTTCTCTCCTCCTCACTCAAACACAGGCCCTCAGCACGTGTAGCCTATCTGTGCCGCTCACTCTCAATACCACACGGTACCTCTCCGCACTGCCTTCGCCACCACTGTATTCATCCGTCCAGAACCCCAGTGCAGCACGTCCACACAATAGCACCGACAAAGAAGGCCCAACGCTGCTGTCTCTGAAGCGAAGCTGTCTCCCGCACAACCCGCCGCAGAAAAGGAAGAACACCGCCCGCACCCGTCGCCTTTAAACCTGCGAACGCCGGCACTATATCATTGGCTCCGCTCCACGCTCTCTGCGGAGCCAATGATTTCAAATGATGCTGCTAGCGTCAGCCGCGTCACTTTCCCTCGCCTGCTCCTCAGCCCCCCCCCCCCCAAAACCGAAGCAGGAGGCCGAGACCGGGCCGACCACCCGGTTACCGGCGTACTTCAGGACGCGCCCTCGTACTTTCTATTATTCAAGGGGTAACAAACATTAAAACATAACTAGCAGTTTATCACAAATAAATTAAACTAATTTCAATTGTTTGTCAACAATTATTAGGAAGGCTGTCTTATCTTAGGTGATGGTTCAACTCACATTACTTTAAATATTATCAGTAATATACCCTTTTTCTTTTTATGTTATTATTTTTTTAATACCACTTTCCCCACTAGTCACAGCAGTTCACATTGCAACTAAAACTTGGTACAACACATCAAACAGGAACATTGATAACTTGGAATTTTTTCTTTGTAAAACAATGAGGGGTTAAGTGACGTCCAAGGTCACAAGGAGTGCTAGTACTCTAATCATTAGACTACTTCTCTATTCTATTCTAATTTGCATAGACATCTAAGCTCGCAAACGAAGGAACATTTACATAAGGGTGTATACATTCATAAACTATAAAACTTTTTTAAAGCCAAATTTGAACCAATTAGAAAGTCAATTACCACTCTTTGTTACACTGTTTTCAGAACAAAACAGCATAGTAGTAAAGGATCAGCACATAGAGCTCCCCATGCAAGAAGCTTGAGACAGGCAGTACTGATGATCAAGTGAGCAGATAACTCAAGAGCTCTAGAAAGAGCGAACATTCCAGCTAGTTGAGCACTAGCAAATAGCAAAGCAGCCGACTCTGCCACAGAATCAACTTTTACAATTGCATCAATTTTCCTTATTCATTGCGCAAAGCAGAACCATCAGTACATAGTGAGGTCAAAGAGTAACAGTCTAGAGCTGGAAGAAAGCTGTTTTTTTATTTCAAGTGTAGAAGACGTGAAAACTGAATAAGAGGCATGTTGTAGTACTAGAAAATCAGTAATTTGGATTGCAAAGACTACTGCTACCAGAGACTGAAAGCACGGAGGCAGTCCTGCTACAACAGGGTAACAAAAAGTCTGAAAAAATAACCCAGTGGCTTAAGTCCAGTGGGAAATTTCTGAGCGAGAACACAAACAGCAGCAATAGAAGAGGTAGCATATTGAATTTACCTCAGTGATACTAATTTAAAACTATTCCGCTAGCAACAAGGCATTCGCTTTACACTTGCAATTAACAACATCAGTTCTGCAGAGGTCTTTCCATAATAACTAAAACATACACAACATGAGAATTTAAGATCACTCCTCCAATCGACACATGCAGATTAGTTTAAAAGAGACTGGGAGAAATATCAGCATTTTTTTCCTGCAGACATTGTTACTCATACACTATCATAGTTGTAATTTTCAACTAGTTTACTATCACAAAGGAAAAATAAAACATTATACATATATTTACCATATTGTTTTAATTATTTAATTTGCGTGTTTGAATGTAGTTGTATCATTCAATTTTTCCCTTTAATTAAACAAACTTGCTTGACTTAACTTGACAAGCAATTCAATTTTTTTTCCAGTTAAGTTACTAACTTCTATCTTTCCTTTAAACACTTAGGGGCATGTTTACTAAAAAGCGCTAATTTGCGCGCCGCAAAATAGCGCACTAAAAGCAGCACTTAAGTGCTCTTAAATGCCCCGCAAACGTGCGATGAAGCCCCGCACACTTGCGCGTCACAGTAACGGGTGCCGCACAAGTACGGGCCCGCAAATGTCCGATAGAGGCGTGGAAAGGCTAACGGAGGGCGGAGGAAGGCCCCGGAGGGGCGGAGAGAAGGGGTTAATGGGCGGGGAAGGGGAGGGGAGAGGCGCCCCGCACATTATCGGTGCTGAATTTCAAAAAAAAAATAGCGCGAGTGAATCACTCGCGGTAGAATGCATTTAAAGGGAAGAGAAACCATTTCCGTCAGCAATGTACAGCAAAACCGGGGAAACCTGCAAAACGTGAGCAGTGTGATACATCTGCACAGCCCAAAAGTGGAATTAAAAATAGAAAAGGACCACAACAAAAATTGTAAAAATAGGAATTCAGCTGGGGAACAGTTATAGTAATGGTCAAAACTAAAAAACACGCCCAGGAAAGCTCCAGTAAAAAGAAATGATTTTTGGAAAGGTGTACGGAGCGGAGACTCTTCCAAAAAACATTTCCATTTTGTTGGAGCTTTCCTGGGAGTGTTTTCTATGGTTGCCCATTAATATCACTGTTGCCCAGCGTGGTGATATTGTGTCCCCCATTTTCCGTGGTCATTTCCGGGGTTTATGTGCACGTTTGTCACCAGACAGGGTGCATGTGCCCACAGTAAAAATGCGTAGAGCAGGATTTGCGACTCCATCCTGCCAGGTTTACTACCTCCAGGGGCTACACTGTCTCTGTGGGCATAGTGTGGTGCAGTGGACAGAGCCAGTACCTCTAGGACCAGAGGGTCAGAGGTTCAAATCCCAGCTGGTGCACTTGCCAGCCCAATCCCTATATTTTACCCACCACTAAACAAAGATAGCGCAGAAACCCTTGTATTGCAGGGAACATAAGCATGGGGAAAACACCCATAGATTACCCAACACTGCACACACACCACAACAATGGGCATTACCTACAGCCAAGTGCCCCAAATGCAGTCCCGTACTGCCACATTGCAATCAGGTCATCTGCTTTTTCTGAGAGAAGCTCATGCCAGCATGTTGGCGGACGAGTACATGTGGTGCAGGGGGCAGTGGCTGCTAGCCACAGAAGACAGAGGCCTAGCCATGTGCAGCCTGGCACAGTCCACTGCAATAGACAGGCCCTGCCGGATCCACAGTTCCAGGGAATCCAGCCAATCTGTGGCTACACAGTGGTGCAGTGCACACAGACAGTGCATGCAAGAACAGAAGGTCACAGGTTCAAAGCCCAGCTGGGGCTACCACCAAGCCTGCCCACATATTTTTCCCACAACTAAACAGTGATAGTAAGGACACACCTTTCGTGGCGAGGACATATGCAATGGTACTACGTCTATCTTTTACCCCACTGAGCACAGACACCATGAACAGGGGCAGTACCTAGAGCAGAATCACCCAAATGCAGTCCTGGTGGGCCATACACCAGTCAGGTTCCATGCTGCCACTCATACAAATGCCTGTGCTGTATATCTATGCACCACCCCCATGGCATGTAGATGTAGCTCATGCATATTCATGAGGGACAGCAGGAAAACCCGAACAGTGTGATGCATACCGGGACTGGAGTTGGGAATCTCTGCCGTAAAGCAGCAGCCAACAGGGCCAGACACACCCACACCCACAGCCCCCATTGGCCAATGTCTCCTGGAGAGGCAGAACATTGGACCCTGCGTGCATCTCCCAATACTAGCACCTGCATACCTTAGCAATGTCACCCTGCACCTGAGGTATATGGTACACAGCTCTGAGACGTTTGCTAGGAGTACTGGCAGATAGATATCCATACGCTACGCACTTACTGCTAGTTGACCCCATCAGAACAATCTGTGAGGTGTTTGCGGTGCGTGCTCCAGGCCTGGCCTCTGATGGTGTTTACCACCCTGGGGAGTGACCCCCAGCAGTACTGCGTACCATATCCATGCCTTGGCGTGCCCAGGACCGGTTTGGTGGGCAAGGCTAATTACCTCCTCAATAGTAGCACCATGATGGCATAGGTGTGGAAGTGTGCGTCTGTCTATACAGTGGGTGTTGGCTGCAAGCCCCTTCCACAGCCCACACTGCCAGCACTGTTGCCAGTATTGGCCTGCCAATGTGCATAATGAGTAGCAAGGGACCATGGGTACATCTCAGACAGGGTGGGCTGACCAGGATGCAGCTGCACAGGGCATAGGGCACTGACAGGGACATGGTAGTGCCCGGCCACCACCTACACAGACAGGGTTACCTCTGTATGTGCTGCTGGGGGATCACTCTCACCCTGAGTGTGCAGTGATGGCAGCATGGCTAGGCACCCCCATAGTGCTATATTGTGTTTCTGTTATGTGATATATATGGGTTTCCTGTTGGGGCCTCTTCACTGACTTATCTGCTTGTGTGTGCTGCCACCCCAGTTGTGGATGTATGCATTTCCATCAGGACCAACCAGCAGACTGTGCACAGATGGTATGTGTCTTGATGGAGTGCCTTGCAGGGTGCAGTGGCTGATGGCTTGCTGCAGGAGAATATCACATAGTGGTGGGGTGCATCTGTGAATATTCAGGCCTAATGTCTGTCTGATATTGTGTTATGGATGTGTGTGGAGCTGCTTGGACTGCTCTGTAGGGTGTGTGTTCTCCAGCAGGACCAGGGTTGATGGTCCACTTTACTGCCATCAGTACGGGAGGGGGGAGGGTGTTTCCACTAACTGAGGCAGACAGAGATCTCCAAGATGTTTATGCAGCACCTACCTATCTCACAGGTTCTTGCTGCTTTGCAGCTCTGGCATAGCCGCATTCAGCCATGGAAGGTGTTGTGGACCTGGTCCTGGGCGCAACATCACAGGGTGAGCACAGTTACCCCACAATGTGATGTTGTTTAGCTACTCTTTGCCGTTTGTCCACCCACTCAGAACACCCTACCAGACCGAGGTGCTGTGTGGGTGCACACGGACACGTCCCCCTACCAGGCCGGGGAGCTTTAGGGGTGCATTTCCCATCCTGTGTGCATCTGTGGACAGCTGATTTGCATTTGCAGTGCATCATGGGTACGGGTGGCCTAACCCTATCCTGTTTACAACAGCAGACTGTCTGTGAGGTGACGTGCAGGCTATCTGCAGCCAGCCAGGGGCTTGCTTACAGCTGGAGAGCTGTAGCCCAATGGTTATGTCACTGCCTGTGTAGCCAGAGGTCATGGGTTCAAACCCACAGTGGGGTTCTGTGATAGGGGTGTCTAAAGGTTTTTTTTACATTTACTGTACATATGTTGCTGCCAGCAATTACACCCTCAGCGTACTGTACCCATAAGGTGCCTCTGCGGGTGCTTTATGGGGCGCCCTATAGGGCACTTTATGGTTGCCATCCATATAGGGTGCACTATACATTATCCTGTGTCGCAAAATACATGCTGCCCTATAGGGGACATTCTAGGGTGCCTTGGCGGATGGTGCACTGTAACATGTGCCTTATGGGCCGCTTTATGTTAACATGCTGTGAGAGTGGGTTTGCTAGTAGCTATCACAAAATAAAATTAATAAGCCTCCTACAGCACTCCACAACATAAAACATACTGTCTCAGCTACCCTTTTTCACAGGGCACTGTGAGGGATTGAACCTGTGGCCCCTGCACCATTGGTCAGTGTCTTAACCAGTGTGCTGTGGCTCTGTTCCTTTGCTTTAGCATCTGCGCGCCACCTTGTGCTCATCAGTGCGCCGCCTCCTGCTGCCCACAATTAACAGTGTGCCGCCTTGTGCCACCCAAAAATAACAGTGCGCCGCCTTGTGCCGCCTTGTGCCGCCCAACAAGAGCAGTGCGCCGCCTTATACCGCCCAACAAAAGCAGTGCGCCGCCTTATGCCGTACAAAATGTACAGTGCGCCACCTTATGCAGTCCAAAATTATGTTGCCACCTGAACCACTTTTACATATTCAGGTTGGCGCACAATGGGGGATTGAACCTGTGGCCCCTGCACCATTGGTTAGTGTCTTCACCATTATGCTACGGCTCTGTTCCTATATTGCCCAGCAGCGCCCCACTTAGCCTTCCCACGCACTAATGTGGGCCCCGCACATTACCGCGACGCGCACACGTACGGTCGTTTTTTTCCTTGTTCTGCCTGAACCGCCCACTCCTTATATGGCACAGGCACACTACCGCGGCCCCACACAGCAACGGCGTTTAGTAAACATACCCCTTAATTTTTCTTAACCTTTGTCACCTCACACAAATCCACACAATTTATCAAATATCTAAATACATCAAAGCATGGAAGATCTTCCCATTCATTCACATCAATTATAACTAAAAATACGATTTGCAGAATATCATCAATCATTTTTCTTCCCAGAGTATCCGGAGATATAAGAAGCACCGAGGAGTACTGTTTCTAGTAATACTTTTCAGCATTTGAATTATTACACATAGAATGGAATCAGTAGATAAATTCTCATAACTAAAACAAGTTCAGATCCATGACCTAGAAAACAAAACTTATTTACTATACTGTACATACACAAGTAAAAGAATGGTTAATCACATTTGGAGGGGTTTTTTAAATTAACTTCCCCAATAAGGCTTATGGTTAGTCTAACAAAAAAATCTTATCACGGTTGCTCAAGACTTTCTTCCTGCTAAAAATATACAGTCATGCCAAGCCATTATCTGTGCCGGAAACCTCCAAATTGTTACTGCAGTGTACTGCAGAGCACACTCCCCTTCCCTAACCACTAAATTAGAGAATCCACTTCATACTACACAGTTATGACATGAAAATTATTCCTATAGTACCTTGCTTGATTAATTCTATTTTGTCATAGAGCAATGATTTAAGTTTTTCCCTGTAAGTTTTAGTTTCTTTTATATTTACACTACCCTTCCAACCACTCAAACTAATCAAAATCTTCAATCTCCGCCTTCAGCTTTAGTTGATATTGTGCACAGGTTTCCATTTGCTTCACCTCAGTCTCCAGCCTTTCACCTAAAAATGTATCTGATAAATTTGGATGTGATGGTGACCATTCCCCCTCAGAGACACTCGTCTCTAGTGAAGTGACTCTAAGCTTTATTTGGAATCATCCGTCTTTAATCTTTCTGCCTAAGATTGCTTCCCTTCCAGGGAAACAGCTCTTTTCCCTGAATTTGTACAGTGGCAGTACAAAGTTCTCGTTGTAATGCTAAGCCAGCAGCACGACTTGCAGCAGGGCTCACTAAGGATACCACTAAAGCATTGAAATCCTACTCATAGACTGGAGGAGCAAAAGGACATTACAGGATTCACAGTTCTTTGGAGGAGATTACTAGCATTAATTTCAGTTTCTGTCCTTTTTGTTAAAACACATATCTTTTCCTCTATCCCAAACATAAGAACATAAGACATGCCATACTGGGTCAGACCGAGGCCCATCAAGCCCAGTATCCTGTTTCCAACAGTGGCCAATCTAGGTTATACGTACCTAGCAATATCCCCAAAGACACAGGTTCCACAATGCTTGTACTGGGTCAAGCATTGATATCCTGGGTCCCTTTTTAATAGTGGTTTATGGACCTTTCCTCCAGGAACTTGTCCAAACCTTTTTTAAACCCAGCTATACTAACAGCCCTTACTACATCCTCCGGTAACAGATTCCAGAGTTTGATTACACGTTGAGTGAAAAAATATTTTCTCTTATTTGTCTTAAATAGTTTACCCTGTAGCTTCATTACATGTCCCCTAGTCTTTCTATACTCTGATAGCATAAACAATTGATCCACGTTTATCCGTTCCACTCCATTCATTAATTTATAGACCTCTATCATATCTCCCCTCAGCCGTCTCTTCTCCAGGCTAAAGAGCCCTAACCTTCTTAGCCTCTCTTCATAGGAGTAGCCTTCCATCCCCTTCACCAATTTGGTGGCTCTTCTCTGTACTTTTTCTAATAGCGCTATGTCCTTTTTAAGATACGGTGACCAGAATTGCACACAATATTCAAGGTGCGGTCGTATCATGGAGCGATACAGAGGCATTATAATATCCTTTGTTTTGTTCTCCATCCCTTTCCTTATGATACCTAGCATTCTATTTGCTTTCTTGGCCGCAGCTGCACACTGGGCGGAGGGTTTTAACATGTTATCCACAATGACTCCTAAATCTTTTTCCTGGGTGGTGGTTTCTAATGTGGAGCCTTGCATCGTGTAACTATAGTGTGGGTTGTTCTTTCCTAAGTGCATAACTTTGCACTTGTCCACATTAAATTTCATCTGCCATTTGGATGCCCAGTCTTCCAATTTATCCAGATCCTCCTGCAGTTTTCCACAATCCTCTTGGGTTTTAACAACTTTAAACAGTTTTGTGTCATCTGCAAATTTGATAATCTCACTAGTTATTCCCTTTTCCAGGTCATTTATGAATATGTCAAAAAGCAGCGGACCCAGTACAGATCCCTGGGGTACTCCACTATTCACCTTTTTCCATTGGGAATATTGGCCATTTAGCCCTACCCTCTGCTTTCTATCTTTTAACCAGTTCCCGATCCACAATAGTACACTGCCTCCTATCCCATGACTTTTTAGCTTCACCAAAAGTCTCTGATGGGGGACTTTGTCAAAAGCTTTCTGAAAGTCCAGATACACTATATCAACCGACTCACCTTTGTCTACCTGTTTATGCACACCTTCAAAAAAACATATCAGATTAGTAAGACAAGATCTTCCTTGTCTAAAGCCATGTTGGCTGTCTCCCATTAGGCCATGACTATCTACATGCTGTGTAATTTTGTTCTTTATGATGGTTTCTACCATTTTCCCTGGTACTGATGTCAGGCTCACCGGTCTATAATTTCCTGGGTCACCCCTGGAACCCTTTTTAAAAATTGTGTTACGTTGGCGACCCTCCAATCTTCAGGTATTACAGATGATTTTAATGAAAGTTCACAGATTACCAATAGCAGGTCTGCAATCTCATATTTCAGTTCTTTCAACACTCTGGGATGTATACCATCCGGTCCAGGTGATTTGCTACTATTCAATTTATCAAATAGTTGTAACATATCTTCCCGGTGTAGCGATATTTCTCTCAATTCCTCTGCAGTATCACCTTTAAATACCACTTCAGTCTTGGGTAACATCCCTACATCCTCCTCAGTAAAGACCGAAGCAAAGAATTCATTCAGTCTCTCTGCTATAGCCTTGTTTCCTCTTACTGCCCCTTTTACCCCTCTATCATCTAATGGTCCAATTGACTCTCTCACAGGCCTTTTGCTACGAATGTACTTGAAAAAGTCTTTATTTCGTGTTTTTGCTTCCGTAGCAAGTTTCTTCTCAAATTCCCGCTTTGCCTGCCTTATCAATGCTTTGCATTTAACTTGCCAGTGCTTGTGCTGTTTCCAGTTTTCATCGTTTGGCTCTTTTTTCCATTTCCTGAAGGTTGCTTTTTTGGCAGCAACAGCCTCTCTGACCTCACCTTTAAACCATGCTGGCAGTTTTTTGGACTTTCTTCCACTTTTCTTAATGTGTGGAATACAGCTGGTCTGGGCTTCGAGGATAGTATTTTTAAATAACATCCAAGCTTGCTGTAAGTCTTTAACCTTTGGAACCGCTCCTTTTAGTTTTTTCCTAACTATATTCCTCATTCTATCATAGTCTCCCTTTTGAAAGTTAAAAGGTAGTACTGTGGATGCCTTTACTATCTGTCCTCCACTAATTAAATCAAACATGATCATACTATGATCACTATTGCCAAGTGGTCCCAACACCCTTATTTCTTGCACCAGATCTGGCGTTCCACTAAGGACTAGGTCCAGTATGGCTTCCCCTCTGGTCGGTTCATGAACCAGCTGCTCCAAGAAGCAGTCATTTATTCCATCTAGAAACTTTATCTCTTTAGCTTGTCCTGCTGTGACACTGACCCAGTCGATACCGGGGTAATTGAAATCACCCATTATTACTACTCTGTTGTGACTTTTGTTAGCTTCCTTGATTTCTTTGAGCATTTCATCATCCATTTGTTCATTCTGGCCAGGTGGTCGATAGTATACTCCCACTGCCATCACCTTCCCCTTCATAAATGGAATTTCAATCCATAGATATTCTATAGCAAATTTTGTTCCCTGAAAAACTTTAATCCTTTCTGACTCAATGCCCTCTCTAACATAGAGCGCAACCCCTCCACCAATTTGATCAGCTCTATCATTACGATATAGTTTGTATCCAGGTATCACAGTGTCCCACTGGTTATCCTCCTTCCACCATGTCTCTGAGAGTGCAATCATATCTAACCTCTCATTTAGTGCTATATATTCTAACTCTCCCATCTTATTGTTTAGACTTCTAGCATTGGCATACAAGCATTTTAGAGATTGTATTTTATTCATATTAATCTGGCTATTGGTAGGCAGGGGTAATTTGGAATCTTTATGCTCTGTCTGCTCCTTACTCAAGGGCATTTGGGCTACTATACTCCCTTTTGGAACCTCACTGCTTTTGGTAGTATCCTTCAAGGATACCTTCGTCCGAACCATGCACTCCTGGGTGACTGTCGGCTTTCCCCTATTTTCTAGTTTAAAACACAGAGTCAGTAGCTTGCTGCGCTTTTTCAGCAGCCTTAAACTGCCACCGACCATAAACGACCCATTCGTGACTGGTATGAGGTCACCCCAAATCATTAAGGGCCATCTCATACTGTAAACAGCACAGTTTGTCCTCCTGAAAAGTTCCACCCCAAGGGGAACTGCAAACTGGGGTTACTGGCAGTCATCGAATGTCAACGGCCAACATAATCAATGGTGCTATCACTATATCTGCGCTTCATTTCATAATTCGGGCTTTCTCTCTTCTGCCCTATATCACGAGCTTTCTCTGCCCTATATTACAAGCTTTTACTGCCCTATATTATGAGCTTTTACTGGCCTATATTACGAGCTTTTTCACCCCATTCATCTAACAGAGTATTCTGTTTAGTTTTACCGCCATTATTGCCCATTTTAAATACACACGACAGAAAACTGCCTTTTAATACTCACAACAGAAACCTGCCTCTTAATACTCACGACAGAAACCTGCCACACGTATCTTGGAGACTTGTCTGCTGTTTACAACTGCTGAAGAACACAATGATCCGAGAACAGCACCAACTGAAGAAAACGCATGATCTGGCCACAATACCATGGTTCTTTCGGTCTCTGGTCCCTCAAGTAGTGATAAATAAGTGGAGAGTAACACAGAACACAATCACATGCAAAGTGTTACTTTCTTTGAGCTCAGAGAGAAAGCAATAGAAGGTCCATGGACACAGCAAGGTTCCACCTCTGTTGAACTCAAATTCTTCCTCCCTTGAAGCCCCTTTTATTAAAGAAAAAAAGGGAAGTAACAGTTATTTATTATAAACGTGAAATAACACAAGGTGTCGCTAGAGTTGTTTACAGTGTGTTAGATGAAATTTACTTGATTATGACAGAATTATTTATAATTGCAGAGTTGCAGAAATTATGCTGTGCCAACAGGGACCTATAGACTGTACAATGAACTATGCTTGCGCAGTTCATAGCCTATGTTTACTCTTTATGCTTGCGTTAACAATGTTCTCAAACTATTTTAAAGAAAGTTATACAGAACTCATGATCATGATATCCCACTCCACCCAAGAGGAAGTAGTAAAAGGACAAACTTCTGAGCACTTTTTAGAGATCTGTATTAAGAAATTCATCCATCTTCAATTACATATTGGGGATTCTGGTATCCCATTTAGAAACATAGAAACATAGAAATATGATGACAGAAAAAGACCACATGGCCTATCTAGTCTGTCCATCCATATCAACAACTACAACAGTCCCCTTTTTACCTTTAGAGATCCTCTGTGTTTGTCCCATGCTTTTTTGAATTCAGTTACTGTCCTCATCTCTACCACCTCCACTGGGAGACTATTCCATGGATCCATTACTCTTTCTGTAAAGAAATATTTCCGCATATCACTCCTGAATCTATCTCCCTTCACCTTCATCACATGTCCCCTTGTAGCAGAACTTGCTTTCAATTGAAAGAGGCTCTCTCCCTGAACATTTATGCCACGGAGGTATTTAAACATCTCAATCATATCACCTCTATCCCGCCTTTCCTCTAAGGTGTACATATTAAGATCCTTCAGTCTTTCCTCATATGCTTTATAATGAAGACCACTGATCATTTTAGTAGCCACCCTCTGCACCGACTCCATCCTGTTCACATCCTTTTGAAGGTGCGGTCTCCAGAATTGCACACTATATGCCAAATGAGGTCGCACCAAAGACTTATACAGAGGCACTATCACCTCCTTTTTTTCTGCTAGCCATTCCTCTCCATATGCACCCAAGCATCCTTCTAGCTTTTACCGTCGCCTTTTCTATCTGTTTAGCTACTTTAAAATCATCACACACAACCATGCCTAGGTCCCGCTCTTCTTTAGTGGACAAAAGTACTTCACCCCCTATACTATATTGCTCCCTTGGATTGCTGCAGCCCAAAAGTATGACCTTACATTTTTTAACATTAAATCCCAGCTGCCAAATTCTAGACCATTCTTCAAGCTTAGCTAGATCCCTCCTCATGTTATCTACACCTTCCTGGGTGTCTACTCTATTGCAGATTTTGGTATCATCCGCAAAGAGGCAAACCTTACCTGACAGCCCTTCCGCAATATCACTAACAAAGATGTTAAAAAGAATCGGATCAAGGACAGATCCCTGGGGTACACCATTGGTAACATCCTTCTCCTCAGAGTGAGTTCCATTTACTTGTACTCTTTGTCGCCTCCCACCCAACCAATTTATAACCCAAGCAGTAACTTTAGGGTCCATCCCTAGTGTGCTCAGTTTGTTTATAAGTCGCCTGTGAGGAACAGTGTCAAAGGCTTTACAGAAATCTAAATACATCACATCTAGAGCTCTCCCTCGGTCCAACTCCTGGTCACCCAGTCAAAGAAATCAATTAGATTTGTCTGACAAGACATGCCTCTGGTGAATCCATGCTGCCTCGGATCCTGTAATCCACTGGACTCCAGAAACCTCACTATTTTCTCTTTCAGCAGCGTTTCCAATAATTTACTCACCACCGAAGTTAAACTAACCGGCCTGTAGTTTTCAACCACATCCTTACTTCCGCTTTTGTGTAAAGGCACCCCATGAGCCTCTCTCCAGTCCTTTGGCACCACTCCCGACTCCAACGAGGCATTGAAAAGGTCAGTCAGCGGAGCTGCTTGAACGTCCCCAAGTTCCCTCAGTATTCTAGGGTATATCCCATCCGGTCCCATCACTTTGTCTACTTTAAGTTGAGCTAGTTTCTCACGAACACAGTCTTCTGAAAATTATTCAAGATGTCCCTCGCTTCTGTTCCTGTTTGTGAGTGTTTTCTGAGGTCCTGCTCCTGGTTCTTCATCTGTGAACACAGAACAGAAATATTTGTTAAGTAATTCCGCTTTATCCTTATCAGCTTCTACATATTCCTCCCCTGCATCCTTGAGTCTGACAGTACCACTTTTGCCCTTCCTCTTCTCACTAATATATCTGAAAAATGCCTTGTCCCCCCCCCCCCCCCCCATTTTATTGCATTGGCTATTTCCTCCTCCTTTTGAATCTTTGCCTTCCTGACTACTTTGCTAGCTTCTCTAACTTTTTCCAAATACAGATGCCTGTCTTCCTCTTTCTGTAATCGCTTTTATTTCATGAAGGCCTCCATCTTTTTCTTCACTTTTTCAGCTACTTCTTTCAAAAACCATAGCGGTCTCCTTTTTCTTTTACCTTTATTTACCATTTTAACAAAAAGGTTGGTTGCCCTTAAAATATCCCCTTTCAGTTTTGCCCACTGTTTTTCTACATCCCCCAGCTGTTCCCATCCCACTAACGACTCCCTGAGGTATTGGCCCTTCTTGGCAAATTTAGTCTTCCTAAAGTCTAAGATCTTCACCTTTGAATGGATTCTAACAGCCCTAGTCCTAATACTGAACCACACCATCTGGTGATCACTGGATGCAAAATGATCTCCCACTACAACATCAGAAACACTTTCACCATTGGTAAGCACCAAGTCTAGTATGGCCCCTTCACGTTTGGGGTCTGTTACCAATTGCCTAAATAGTTCTCCCTTTAGAGAATCCAGGATCTCCTTACTTTTAGATGATACTGCAGCAGGAATGTGCCAATCAACATCTGGCATATTGAAATCTCCAATCAGTAGCACTTCCCCTTTCCTGGCAATGCTGCGTATGTCTTCAATTAACTCTCTGTCCCCCTCTTCCTCTTATGAGGGAGGTCTGTATATCACACCAATGCAAATAGATTTCTCTTTCTCTCTTTCTAGTTTAACCCACATTGCCTCCTCTCTCCCTTTTAAGCTCTGTAATTCCAAAGCTTTAATAGTAGTTTTTACATATAGTGCCACTCCTCCTCCCCTTCTTCCTACCCTGTCCTTTCTGAATAAAGTATAGCCAGGTATAGTTACATCCCAATCATGGTTTTCTGTGAACCGTGTTTCTGTAACTGCCACTAAATCCAAGTCAGCCACTCCCACCAAAGCTTCAACATCAGGGATCTTATTTCCCATGCTATGGGCAATTATGCACACTGCTTTCCATATGTTACCCCTGTTACCCATTTCCATAAAGGTATTTAATGTATCACCTACCTGGGGGTTTTCACCTACCTGGGGGCTTTCCTCACCCATCCCCAATGAATCTAGTTTAAAGCCCTCTTCAGTAGATTAGCCAGTCTACTACCGAAGACGCGTTGACCTTTCTTGGACAGATGGATGCCATCTTTGCTCTGCAACCCTTGGAACAGCATCCCATGGTCTAGGAAACCAAAACGCTTTCGATGACACCATCCACACAGCCATGCATTCATCTCCAGGATGCGAGCCTCTCTGCCTTGGCCTTTACCCTCAACAGGGAGGATCGAAGAGAACACCACTTGTGCACCTAACTGCTTCATCCTCTGTCCCAGAGCCATGAAGTCACTTTTGATATGTTCCGAGGTATACCTGGCAGTATCATTTGTTCCAACATGGATTAGCAACATTGGGTAATAGTCAGTGGGCTTGATGAATCTCTGCAAACTCTCCATAACATCTTGGATTTTGGCACCAGGCAGACAGCATACCTCTCTGGACATCAAGTCTGGTCGGCAGATGGACACCTCAGTACCCCTCAGAAGAGAGTCTCCAACCACCACTACCCTTCGTTTCCTTGTTGTCACTGATTCTGCAACTTTGGGGTACTTGAGCTCTGGTTCTTCCCTTTCCAGGGATGCTTTCACCTACTCCACTTCCAGGGCTGCATAATGGTTCTTCAATTCAAGGGCTGGAGAAGTTGGATTGGTGATTTTGCAGGCCCTGGTGACTTGTGTCCAACCATCGACATTCTGTTGGCACCCATCTTCTCCTCTGCTGGAGAGCTTGGTTGCTGCAAGAAGCATCTCATCAATGTACTTCTCACTGTCTTGAATGCTCCTCAGCCTCACCACCTCCTCTCTGAGTTCCTCCACTTGTTTCCTCAGAGCTTCAGCATGCAGGCACCCTGCACATGGAACCGGTCCTTCAACTGGCAATGGGGCCTCTGTCTGGACCGAGGCAGAAGCTGTAATGGGGGCAACAAATTTAGCGATATGATTTTTCCCAGCCATTGTTCTGTTTGTGGAGCTTAGGTATCTGTTAACCATAAACTATAAACCTCTGTGAAATGAACATAAATATAGCTATACCCTAAAGATCATTCACTGTCCCATAAGAATCATCAACACTTGTGTGTAACAGAAGAAGTTACCAAAACTCAAATTTTTGTCGGATCGCCTGTTGTGAGGGTGTACAAACACTCTCATTAAACAGGCCCTCCTTTTATTCAACTTTTTTTTTTTTTTTAACTTATTTTTTTATTTTTTTATATTTTTTTATTTTTTTATAATTTTTTTAAAAAGGTCAGTATAACCTTAGGTCCACACAACCTGAATATGCTAAGGGCTACAACAAGCCCAAAAGGACCAGCCCGTGCATAATAGAGATGCTACCTTGCATCAAAAATATTTTTGTAACAGAACAATTCTGTCTCCAGCAAACTGAATATATGTGGAAGTAATGGCACTTAGCTGAATAGTGAGATAAAATGGAGTACTCCAAACTCTCTGTCCTTCGGGTCTGGAGAGTGGTGGTTCAAATTCAATGGATCTTCATAGATGCCCCGAAAGAGGTATTTCGAACTCAATCCAAACTTCAGACAGTAACCCAAAACTTCACTAACAAGCCAGCCAAGAAACTTCCGTAGCAGTCAAACAATGGTTGGGTTATGTTGCGACACAAACCATTGTGTTTCAAGCCCGCCGTAACTCTGGCTCTTTATCAAGCAAACCCAGCCAACTTCCTGTTCCGTGCAAATGCAAAATGACCTCAGCACCACAATGGAACCTACTGATGACGTAAAAAAAAAAAAAAAAGTTAAAAAAATAAATTAAAAAAATAAAAAAATAAGTTGAATAAAAGGAGGGCCTGTTTAATGAGAGTGTTTGTACACCCTCGCAACAGGCGATCCGACAAAAATTTGAGTTTTGGTAACTTCTTCTGTTACACACAAGTGTTGATGATTCTTATGGGACAGTGAATGATCTTTAGGGTATAGGTATCTGTTAAAGCAAAAGAGAGAGATCTACCAAGTACCAGCCGGTTTCCCAGCTGTCCTTTCAGAGAAAAAGCAGTTAAATCTCTTTAATTATATTCATAATGTGCTGGTCCAATTCTCTGTGCTTTGTTAAATGGGGAGGTGCCCTATAAAGCAAGACTGCTCACTAGGGGTGGGTGGGAGTCGGGGTGGGTAGGGAGGAAACTAACACCTGATTAGGTGTTAGCAGTTCCCAAAGCTGAGGAGGTTACTAGAGTTCAACAACCTACTCTGCTCAAGGAAATTTCCACTAAAGCACCAAAAAGAAAGTAACCTTTCTTTAAAAATATACAAAAACCCTTTTAAGAGCTCCCAGTCAGAGAGCTAGCAATTTAATAAAATAAACCCTCAAATCCTTACTGTTGGTTGATCTGTAGAGCCCCTGTTAGGAAAGCCTCAACAGGGCAGGGCACTGCAGACTTTTATGCAGGCCTCAGCCACTCTCAGGTAATCAGACCCACTAACTCCTGATTAGCTTTTAGCAGTTCCCAAAGCTGAGGAGGTTACCAGAGTTCAACAACCTACTCTGCTCAAGGAAAGTTCCACTAAAGCACCAAAAAGAAAGTAACCTTGCTTTAAAAATATACAAAAACCTTTTTAAGAGCTCCCAGTCAGAGAGCTAGCAATTTAATAAAATAAACCCTCAAATCCTTACTGTTGGTTGATCTGTAGAGCCCCTGTCCATTCCTACATTAAATGAATGGTCAGACTCATGGTAAATATTAGCATGGGCATGACAGTTATTATGTGCCAGTTCCTGTGCTTACTGGAAATTGTGTGTTGGGGTAGTACATAAATGGGCAGTTTAGGGGCTTACAGTGGGCGTGGAGAGCACGTTGCAGTTAGCATGGGGGGATATATTGAATGCTGTCAATTTTGCAATTAGCGTGGGTGCACCTAACATCTCCTCAATGAATGGCATTAGCTGCACCCATGGTAATTGTGCCACACATTAGGATGTGCATTAGCTGCCAGGGAAATGCTGACCCTGCCACTGACGGTTACCACAGAGGCTTTACCCTAATGCATATTGGTTTCAGTGCTAAACATATTAGGTTTTTGCACCTAACATGCATTAGTAAAAGGTTCCCTTAGATTGTAAGCCCTTTGGGGATGGGAAAATCCCTACTTTCCCTGAAGTAACTACTACTACTACTATTAATCATTTCTATAGTGCTACAAGGCATATATAACTCTGTACAGACACATAAAAGATGGTCCCTGCTCATTAGAGCTTACAATCTAATCAAGACAGACAGTACAATAAATGAGAACAAGGGTACAGTAGGGAAGAGTAATGAGACAGAAGTAGAACAAAGGATTAAGATCCAAAAGCGGCCTGAAAGAGGTGAGTCTTTAGCATGGATTTGAAAAGGGGAAGAAATGAAACCTGACATAAAGATACAGGTAGTTTGTTCCAGGCATAAGGAGCAGCAAGGTGAAAGGATCAAAGTCTGGAATTGGCTGTGCAAGGTGATATTACCAGAAAACAAAAGGGCATAGAGAGAAGCAAGTCAGGGGAAGAGCAGAGTTCATGAGGAGGGGTGTAGGGAGAGAGGAGAGAGGAAAGGTACTGAGGTGCAATAGAATGAATGCACTTATAGGTCAGAAGGAGAAGTTTGTATCGGATACAGAAATGGAAGGGAAGCCAATGACATGTTTTGAGAAGAGGGATTATATGAGTATATTAGGGCTGGTGGAAGATTGGCTGCGCAGCAAAGCTTTTAACAGACCGAAGGGGAGAAAGATGACTCAGAGGGAGACCAGCAAGGAGGAGGTTGCAATAGTCGAGGCAAAAGGTGACTAAAGAGTGAATGTTCAGAAAGGAAGGGGAGAATTTTGTTAATGTTGTAGAGAAAGAAAACAGGTTTTTGGAACTGTTGGATATGTGTGGAAAGGGAGAGGGAGAGGGAGGAGTCAAAAATGGCTCCAAGATTGCAGACTGAGGAAACAGGAAGCAGAAGAATGTTATCAACGGAGAGAAATATCAGGTGTAGATAGATCCGAGAATCATCAGCATAAATATGATACTGAAAGCCATGGGAGGAGATGAGAGCATCAAGGGACTGGGTATAGAGAGAGAAAAGGAGAGGGCCTAGAACAGACTCTTGGGGTACAGCAACTGAAAGACGAATAGCAATAGAGGAGGAACCACCGGAACAGACATTGAAGAAGTGATGGGAGAGTTAAGAAGAGAACCAGGACAGTACAGAGCCCTTAAAAGCAAATGAGCACAATGTATTAAGGAGAGGTTGGTGGTCAACAGTGTCAAAAGCAGCAGAAAGGTCAAGAAGAATGATGACTGAATAAAGGCCTTTGGATTTAGCTAGGAACAAGTCACTGATAACTCACCTTGAGAAAAGGTATGAGCTGAATCCAAAATCCCTTCCTTTCTGTATGTCAGCCAGAGCTAGGAATGCTGGGGAGGCAGTGTTTATAGCTCTTGGGGAGAGGAAATCAGTCACCATTCAATGGGCAGATTTAGGCCCCATGATTACAAGGTCTTAGAAGGAACCAAGGAGCATTACTGCAATAACTAGACCAAATAGTGTAAGTTGGGAGAGGATATAAATAAGGGGAAAAAATCCTTGAGTATTGCAGATGAGCTCATGGAAACATTCCCACGAAGCTGCGCAGGAGTCCTCTGCTCACGCTGCAGCCGGTGGGGGGAGATGCTGCGAAACTGTGTTTTTAGTTGCGAGGAACAGGTATTCACCTCACCGGCAACAGCACGGGCAGAGAACTTTTGCGCAACTTTGTGTGGAATGTTGGCTCACTGTACCAGATCTCATTTATTTATTTATTTATTTAACCTGTTTTGTATACCACTTTATCCTTCGATCAAAGTGGTTGACAATACAGTGGGTCTACACTGAACGAGAGGGGAGGGGCGACAAGACGCACATAAAGACTTTAGTCAATTGGTTCTTAGTTCTCCTCTATGCATGTCGGTGGGGTGCAGGTTCTCTACGTTACATGTGCAAAGTGTTCTGTGAACAGGAGGGATCTTAGTCTTATGCCGGGGTTTACTAAGCAGCGATAGCGGCGAATGTGCGAAATGTGTGCCGCAGCCCTGTTTTATTCAATGGAGCCATGGCACACATTTCACATGGTTGCCGCTATCACCACTTGGTAAGCCTACCCCTTGGTTTTAATTGAGCTGCAGAAGGTAAAAATACAACAGGATTTGTCTTTAGAAACAGAGCATGAGGGCTGATGAAAAGCTTATGGTTCATCCGATTTGCCCACCTACACCCCCTGCTTTGCTTTCAATTTGATTTGTTTTCTGGTAATATCACCTTGCACAGATGTATTAAAGCAGTTTACATAAAAAAAAACAAATTTAAAAAGCATTACAATAATATTTATTGTTGCTGATTTTTCATTCTAAAGAGTAATACTGCCACATTTTCAGAACGTTTCTAAAAGACAGGCAGTTTATGGTGTCTCTTACTTCTTGAGTCAATTTGTTCCACAATGAAGACCCCACATAGAAAAGAAAATCCACTATTCCTTGTAAAGGATAATTGAATCTCTGAGAATTCAGGCTTGTGCAGCAAAATTTCTGAGAAGACCGTAATGATTGTGACAATACATATTCCTTTAACTTCTTAGCCAAAAACAATGGAACTCCTTTGTAAAATGCTCTATGCACCAAACATAACATTTTAATATTTTTCCTCTTTGTGATAGGGAGTCAATGCAAATTGGCAAGAATTGGCTGATATGATAGTGCTTCTTCACCTGGGGCAATCTTCTGCACCAACTGTAACCCCTTTAAGCAAGTTTGAGACAATCCCTGCTACAAGGAATCACAGTAATCAAGTCTTGATGTGATGATTGCTTGAATCACCTTCTTCAAATTTCCTACTAAACTGAAAAGCTTCAGTTGGAAAATTAAATGAAATTGCTAGAAAGAGTAATCTAATGTTTAACTCATACAGATCTGGATGGAGGAAAAACACTTAAGATTAATCCAAATAAAACCAAAATTCTTTAGGTAGTGGGGGGAGGGGGAAACTCCCAGAGTTAAGTCCAATGTTGGGTAATGTAGAGGTACCACTGTTAACTTCTGTTTGTGGTCTGGGAGTTGTGATCAATTTGTCCTTAACCTTTAATGAACAAATAGCTATGATCATTCAGAAGTCATTATGTAAATTAAAATTGATTAGAAAACACAAACATTATGTAGTGGAAAAAGACCCAAGAACTGTGATTCAGGCTACTGTTATTGCACAATGAGATTACTATAACTTAGTTTATCTGGGGATGATGAAAAGATCTTTGTCAACTGCAATTAATTCATAATACAGCTGCAAAGATGATTTTAAAAAGTCTGTAAATGGGACAGCAACCAAACAAAACCCACTAGAGGTAATCACAAAAACATACTCGTATACCAAAAAAAGAAAGAAATCCTCTATTCCACTTAAAAAGCAGTATTATCTAAATGAATATCTTATATGCATACTATATTATTTATTCTTTTGTTTTTGTCAGATAACACGATCAGGAGTGGAACAAATCACACTCGCCAAACTGCTGAATCCTTTTGCTCAAAATTGATTACAAAATTAGTGAAAAAATCACACTTACCTGAACACTAGAAGATTCCTCAAAGATTAAATCCCCCGCAAAGTCCACACATACATGTCGTGCATGTTTCAGGCCGTCACTACCTTCCCTTCTTCAGGTGTCATGGGACATGAGAGCATATATCCAAATTTGCTGCTCAACTCACTCAAATGCAAAAGAACGTGTCCGACAGAAACTGTTTTGTAACTGCTCCATAAGCCCATAGGCTACTGGACCATGGACAAATTGGATCAAAATTAAACAGGTTTAAAACAAACTATGCCAGTCTATTTCCAAGTTTAAACCTTTAGGCTGAACTGTATCAAGCTTAAATATCCATCACTGTTTATTTATTTATTTATTTAACAAGTATTTCTATACCGCTCTTTCCCATGGTTCAAGTGCGGTTTACAGAGAACAATAGATTACAAGGTATCGAGAGGTTCATACCTAGTCATTTTACATATAACAATTGTAACTTTTGCAGGTAACAGTATAACTAAATGCATACAATACAAATAACAATATTACAAGGGAGGAGTGGCCTAGTGGTTCAAGTCCCACCTGGGGACAGCAATCTCAGGCCGGAGGGAATGGGATTTCTAGTCCTATAGGCACTCCTTGTGGTCTTGGGCAAGCCACTTAACCCTCCATTGCCCATGTTCCCTGTAAGTATTAGCGTATGTGTGTCATATCCCCTTGTGTTAAATGTATCTCCCAATTGACCGCTTTGACCCAGTGAAAAGCGGGATATAAATACAGCTAAATAAATAAATAAATTACAATTCTTACAATACGGATTACATTCCAAGGGGTATGTTTGGGATGTAAACAAACTATTTACATTGTTACATTATTAGGGTGTAGAGAGGTCAACATGTGCAAGGTATAATATTTGTTTGCGATAGTTTTAAACTACATTTGTAGTATAACCCTGTGTAGTATAAAATGTTAACCTGTGTCTCTTTGCATGTCTTGTTTAGTTTGTGTAGTATAGTGTAATTTATTTATTTATTTATTTAAAGTCTCTTTTATACCGCGCTATTCAGCATCAGCGCGGTTTACAATAAACAGTGAACATACACATTTCCAATAGTACTTTGTGTTTACATATGAACAGGATATTCAACTTGGCTAACAGGGTAACTATGTACAACCACAATATATACAATTTGTAGGCTGATCATGTGTTTGTATGGTTTAGGCAGTGGTGATTTGGGTGGTATAGTGTAAGGTGAATAGATGTGTTTTTAGTTTTTTACGAGATTCCTTAATGTCTGTCAACTGGCGTATGTCATCTGGTAGTTCATTCCAGAGAATAGGGGCTGAGTGAGAGAACGCCCTATTATTGGTGAGTCTTTTGGCTTTTATATATTCTCTTAGGGGTATGTTTACTAAAACCCCGTTAGGTGCGCGCTGCGTTAGTGTGCAGGGTGCCATAAAAGGAGTGGGCGTTTCAGTCTGAAAAAAGCAAACCGGGATTAATCATGTACTGTGCGCTCATGTGCGCCGCACACATTAGCGCATGAGAAACGCGCGCGGTAAGCATAAGCAGGCGCGCTGATGTGCAAGCACAGGAACAGAGCCACAGTACAATGGTTAAAACACTGACCAATGGTGCAGGGATCATGGGTTCAATCCCCCACTGTGCCTAATGAATAAGGCTGGGTGAGGCACTGCCATTTATGTGTAATATTGCATTATGAGGCTTTTTAATTTTATTTTAATTACTGCTGCTAGCAAACACACTCTCAAAGCACTGTAACATAAGGTGCTGCATAAGGCACCCCATAAGGTACCCCAGAGGGCACATTTTAAAGTGCACTGTCCGCCACGGCACCCTACAATGTTGCATAAAGGGTGGCGTATAGGGCACCATATAGAGTGCCCTATGAGGCACAGCAAGGGCATAGCACTGTTTTTGATGGCAGCACTGTGCATTTAAACGCATAGAAATCATAAGTAGGTGCACTGAAATGCAAGGAGGAACAGCAGTGTAGCACAATGGTTAAGGCACTGCCTGATGATACAGGGGTCAAGAGTTCCGTGCCCAATACGTAAGGCTGGCTGAGGCATCAGCTTTGACATGTAAGTATTGTTTCCTGAGGCATTTTATTTGTATTTTAATTATTACTGCCAGCAAACACACCCTCACGTGCCGTAACCTAAGGTGCCGCATAAGGCACCCTATAAGGCACTCCATAGGGCACATTATAAAGTGCACTGTCCGCCACGGCACCCTATAATGTCCCCTATAGGGCACCCTATAAGGCGCTCCATAGGACACCTTATAAGGCACCTTATACGGACTATTAGTCTGAAATTTGTAGAACGGGTATAGAAAACAAACAGCACAAACCCCGTCAACCGTCTAAACTTAGCAACATACTAGCTGTTCTGTATGTTTCACTAGTAACCGGGTCTCAGAAAAAACTAAAGGCACGTAATCTCGGGCACAAAGCCTCTTAACAGTGCCTGTTTTTTACATCAATGACCCTTTAAATTTATATATTTTTTTGGAACAAGTTTTTGATGATTTTTTATGAAAAAGTCCGATAAACAGATGTTCTTAATGGTGATACAAATTATCAAAGAAGAAAAAATCCAACTTAGCTGTTTTTAAACATTAGCCAGGTGATCAAAAATAAGGCAATTCCAACGCCTCCATCCAGGCTGCCCAAGCGTTTCACTATAGACGTTTCCTCAGGGAATTGTCATTACCGGCAAGAAAATAAAAACGTGAAATTAATATCATGAAGCCAGTTGCAACATCTCAATCTTAAAAAACATAGGTAAAACCAACCCTTTATTAACCGCATAACCAGCGTAATAAGTGCACATATTCTGAATATGTTTCTCTCAAGCTTCAGTGCACAAAAACGCCGCGCATGCGAGATTGACCCTAATCGCCATTTTTAAAGAGATAATCATGTGACTTGAACTGATTGTCATTGTCCAATGGAAAAAATATATATAGATACCTATGTAGTACAAGCCATAAGCATCAAAGAAACAGTCTGTCATAAACAAAGTGACAAATCCAATCGTACATTCAGACCTGATGGAGATACTGAGCTTAACGTGAAGATCCATTTTTGTTCTTTCCAGAGCAACGTTTCATCAAGGGTTTTACCTCGCATAGGTGTCATCACGTGATCGATGACAAAACAGCGTAATTGCTCAAAAATATGACTTTCTTTTAAGCAATGCTGAACTAAAGGTGCTTCCAGTATGCGACATTTAATACGGCTATTGTGCTCCCTCATGCGTATCCTGAATGTACGGACAGTTTTACCCACATAGAGTAACCCGCAGGGGCATATTATAACATAAACCACATTCGTGGAATTGCACGTTGTATGGTGCCGAAAAACATAAGTGACTTCATGATGACAAAATTCCGTAAGCTCCAATGTGATGTCACAAATGTTGCATTGTCCACACTTAAAATGGCCTATACTAAAAATAGAATCAGGAGACACTGTATTAACCGCAGTCGGTAAAATAGCTGGACATAATTGTTCCTTTAGATTGGTGTTACGTCGCCAGACGCATCGCACGTTGTAACCCTGCAGTCCTGGAACTGCCTGCAACACGTTGCTGTGTTTTCTAATAATTTTTTTAATTGCTTTACTATACGGGGTTGATGGTCCCTTCTACTGCCACCATTGCAGGGAGGTAGAATGTGGATCTGTTGGTGGGAGACCCTGTTTACCACCCTTAGCCCTGGCTTAAAAGAAAGTCATATTTTTGAGCAATTACGCTGTTTTGTCATCGATCACGTGATGACACCTATGCGAGGTAAAACCCTTGATGAAACGTTGCTCTGGAAAGAACAAAAATGGATCTTCACGTTAAGCTCAGTATCTCCATCAGGTCTGAATGTACGATTGGATTTGTCACTTTGTTTATGACAGACTGTTTCTTTGATGCTTATGGCTTGTACTACATAGGTATCTATATATATTTTTTCCATTGGACAATGACAATCAGTTCAAGTCACATGATTATCTCTTTAAAAATGGCGATTAGGGTCAATCTCGCATGCGCGGCGTTTTTGTGCACTGAAGCTTGAGAGAAACATATTCAGAATATGTGCACTTATTACGCTGGTTATGCGGTTAATAAAGGGTTGGTTTTACCTTATACGGACTGGCACCCTATCAGTCGCTCCATAGCATACTGTATAGTGCACCTTATATGGACGGTAACCATAAGGTGCCCTATAGGGCGCCCTATAAAGCGCTCTCTGAGGCACCTTATGGGTACAGTATGCTGAGGGTGTTATTGCTGGCAGCACTAATGTACTTTAAAAATAGATAATGCTTTGGACAGCCCTATCAAATAACCCCACTGTGGGTTTGAACCCATGACTTCTGGCTCCACTGGTAGTAAAGTAACCAGTGGGCTACAGCTCTATAGCTGCTAGCAAACCCCTGGCTGGCTGCAGAAGGACTGCAAGTCACCACACAAACAGTCTGCTGTAGTCACCAGGACAGGGTTAACCCACCCATACCCATGATGCACTGCACATGCAAATCAGCAGTCTACAGATGATCACAAGATAGGGTATGCACCCCCACAGCACCTCGGCCTTGTAGGGGGAACTGACCGTGTGTGGTACTGGCACAGAGTAGCTACACACCGACACATTGTGCAGGTACTGCACTCACCCTGAGGGTGAGGTGGGGCGCCCAGCACCAGCTCCACAACAGAGATAGGCCATGCTACAGGTCCCCAGCAGTGCTAATGTGTGAGATAGGTAGTTTCTGCTGACACACCTTGGATATATATGTATGCTTCAGTCAGGTGTAGCCCCTATGGACCCCTAGGAGGATTATGTACCACCACCCTCTTTCTCCAGGGCTAAGGGTGGTAAACAGGGTCTCCCACCAACAGATCCACATTCTACCTCCCTGCAATGGTGGCAGTAGAAGGGACCATCAACCCCAGTCCTGCAGGAGAACAGACACCCTACAGGGCAGTCAATGCAGCTCTGTACACATCCATAATGCAATAGCAGACAGACATTAGGCCTGGATATGCTAAGCTGCACCCCACCACTATCGGATATTCTCCTGCAGCAAGCCTTCAGCCGCTGCACCCTGCAAGGCGCTCCATCAGGACACATACCAGCTGCAGACAGTCTGCTAGTTAGTCCATAGTGCATGTTCCTGGTGGAAAGGCGCGCACCCAGAACTGGGACATCAGCATACACACCAAGCAGATACGTCAGTGACTGGACCCCAAAAGGAAACCCATAAATATCACATGAGAGAAATACTATATAGCACTATGGGGGTGCCTAGCCATGCTGTGGTCACTGCACAGTCAGGGTGAGAGTGATCTTCCAGCAGGACATGCTGTGGCCACCCTGTCTGTGCAGGTGGTGGCCGGACACTACAATGTCCCAGCCAGTGCCCTATGCCCTGTGCAGATGCATCCTGGCCAGGCCACCCTGTCCGGGCTATACCCATGGTACCTTGCTCCTCATTATGCACATTGGCAGGCCAATACTGGCAACAGTGCTGGCAGTGTGGGCTGTGGAGGGTGTTTGCAGCCACCACACACTGGATAGACAGACACACACTCCCACACCTATGCCAGCATTGTGCTACTCTAGAGGAGTGTAGCAGCCCTGGCCACCACACCAGTCCTGGGCACAGTGCAGGCATGGATATGGTACGCAATACTGTTGGGGTCACTCCCCAGGGTGGTAAACACTGTCAGAGACCAGACCTGAATCACACTCCACAGACAGCAGAAAGGTTGCTATGATGGAGCTCAATCAGCAAACTGTGCTTAAAGTAGGAATTGGTATCTGCCACTAATCATAGCAAACGTTTGATAGCTGTGTACCATATTCCCAGGTGTAGGGTGGCATTGCTAATGTATGCAAGGGCTAGTATTGGGAGATGCACGCAGGGTCCAATGTCCTGCCTCTCCAAGAGGCATTGGCTAATGGAGCCTGTGGGTGTGGGTGTGTCTGCCCCTGTTGGCTGCTGCTTTACGGCAGAGGTTCCCAACTCCAGTCCTGGTGTGCCAAACACTGTTCGGGTTTTCATGCTGTCCCTCATGAATATGCATGAGATACATCTGCATACCATGGGGGTGGTGCATAGATATGCAGCACAGGCATCTTTATTAGAGGCAGCATGGAACCTGAATGGTGTTTGGCCCTCCAGGACTGCATTTGCCATACTCTGCTCTAGGTAATGCGCCTGTTTATGGTGTCTTTGCTCTGTAGGGTAAAATGTAGGTGTTTTGGGCATGTTTACGTCATCTGCAATAAACGTTCTGTCTGTATTAGCATGTTGTAGTAGTGGGTAAAATATGGGGACTGGGTTAGCAGGCACCATATCTGGGACTTGAACCTGTGACCTTCTGCCTCCAAACACACTGGTTGTGTGCACTGCACCACCTTGTTGCCACAGAGACAGTGCATTCCCTGGTGATATCATGACTGTTTGTCCGGCAGGGCCTGTCTGTTGCAGTGCATGGCACCCACCTACACAGCGCTAGGCCATGGTCGGCTCTTGGCAGCTGCCACTGCCCCCCTCCACCACCATACCCCTCTGCCATCATGCTGACATGCCCTTCTGCTGGTGGTGCTGGTGGTGTGCAGTCTCAAGCCATCCAGTGTGCAGGTAGGTGGCTGCCTATGGTGCGTGTTCTTGGGTAGGGATGCCTGCATAGGCGTCCACGCTTCCCCCCAACACCGCCTGCCAATGTTCTGTGCCCTTGGGGGTACCTGCTGGGTACTATCCCCTGTGACACTGTGATAAACACTCTCGTGCCCATGTTGGGCCCTCATCAGTTGCTGTCTGGCTGCTGTTCAGTTTCTGCATTCCTAAGTGCCATCTAGGCATCTGTCTAGTCCGCACTGTGCCCCAGTTGTACCACAGCATGTGCCGCCTGCAGCCCTCTGTATCCCCTTTCCTAGCATCTGTCCAGTTTCCCATTCCAACATGCCCGCCATGCTGTTGTGGAACATGTGCATGCCATAGGAAACCTGTCCAATGGAGAGGGAAACCCTGATCAGTGCTATTTCACTGTGGGCTCATTCACCTTGTATGGGGACGGAGCGTAGACCCTTCCAAAATTCATATTTATTTTTTGGGGCTTTCTTGGGAGTGTTTTTTGATGTTTCCCATTACTATCACGATTGCCCAGCTTGATTATAATGTTTTTTTAATTTTGTTGGGGTCCTTTTCAATGTTTATTTGTACTTTTGTACCGTGCACATGTATCACACTTATCACTTTTTGTTGGTTTCCCTGGTTTTGTTGTACATTGCTGACAGAAATGGTTTCTCTTCCCTTTAAATCGGCTCTAACGCGAGGTTTTCACTCGCGGTATTTTTTGCCTCGGATTTCAGCCTCGCAAATGTGTGGGGAGCCTCTCCCCTCCCACTCTCCACCCATTGACCCCTTCTCTCCGCCCCTGGGGAGCCTTCCTCCGCCCTCCGGGAGCCTTTCTCCGCCTTCATCGCACATTAGCATGCCACGCACATGAGCGCCGTGCACATGAGCGTGCATATTTGGGCCCCATACGCGACATTAGCGTGCGCTAAGGTCGCGCAGCGCACATTAGCGCACAGTAGCGCACATTAGCACAGTTTAGTAAACATACCCTTGGTATTGCTATTTTATTTGTGTTTCTACTCCTTTGTGTACGTTTAGATATTTCTATGTTGATTAGTGTATTAAGGGCAGATGGTGCAAGATTATTTACTAATTTGAAGATAGTCACAAGTATCTTGTATTTTATTCTACAGTGAATTGGTAGCAAATGTAATTTAGCTAAAATAGATGTTATATGTTCTATAGTTCTTACTTTCAATATAATTCTTGCTGCTACATTTTGCATTAATTGAATCTTTTTAAGGTTTTTTTTCATAATGCCTTGAAGTATAATGTTTGCAAAATCAAAGTGGGGTGTTATGATTGCTTGGACTATGGTTATGAAGTCTTGCAAATGAATCAACGGACGTATTTGTTTCAGTGTTTTGAGTTTAAGGTGTATAATTTTTATTAGGTTTTTTTATTTGAGAGTCCATAGTGAGTTTATTGTCAAGTATCACACCTAGATATTTTACTTCATTCTTTGTTTTAATCTTGTGGTTATTTAGGATGATGGAGCTTGGGGGTGTGTAGGTTTGATTTCTAGTGACATATAGAACATCAGTTTTTGCGATATTGATGTGTAGGTTATGTGAATTAAGCCATATTGTCAGTTCATTAAAACATTCAGTTATTAGTTGTATTGGTGGGTTTGGGATCCTGAATGGGAGGTAAAACATTATATCATCGGCGTATATATGGTAGTGGACGCCAAGACATTTAAAAATGTTGCAGAGTGTTTGTAGGTAAATATTGAAAAGCAGTGCTGAGAGTGCGGATCCTTGTGGAAGACCCTATTCTTGCTTGAATGTGTCTGAGGTTTGGTTGAAAATTCTTACTGTTTGAGTCCTATTTGATAGATATGAATTAAACCATTTATATAGTGTGGAGGTTAGTCCAATTTGTTGGAGTCTATGTAACATCGTTGTGTGATTGACACTGTCAAATGCCGCAGAAATGTCTAGAAAAATTAATATGAATGCTTGTTTGGTGTCATCTATACCTCGTATTAATGTGTCAAATAGGACTGTTAGCAACATTTCTACTCCGTGAAATGGGCGAAATCCATACTGGTGTTCGTCGAGTGGGGTCAATGTGTCAACAAATTCTTGCAATTGTGTTTGAATTACTTTTTCAATTAGTTTAGCCATAAAGGGAATACTTGATATTGGTCGGTAGGAATTTGGAGATGATTTGTCTAGGGTGCTGTTTTTAAGGATCGGTCGTATTTCAACATGTTTAAGAGATGATGGTAAATAGCCTTTTTCTAAAGATAGATTAACCATTGGTAGAATGAAAGGGGCTAGTGTTGGGAGTGTCTTTTTTATCTAGTCTACTGGGCATGGGTCTGGATAGGAAGTTGTTGTGTTTATGTTAGATATTATGGATTTGAGTGTGTTCTTTGATATTGGGTTGAATTCCGACCAGGTATCTGTCTTGTTTGAATTTGTTTCAAAATATGTTGTTGGAGGTGTCATTTGGAGTTTTGTTTTGTTCATGTAGTAATGTGCTAGTGTTTGTGGGGGAATATCTATGGTAATTTCATTTGAATTGTATGTTTTATTTGTTAAATGTTGTACTATACTGAACAATTCTCTTGGTCTATTAATAGATTTAGCTAATAAGCTGGAGTAGTAAGTTCTCTTAGTGCTGTCTGTTGTCTCCTTGTATATATTGAGCATGTTTATGTATTTTTCGTAGTTTATTAGTGATTTTGTCTGTCTCCATTTTTGTTCTTCTTTTCTTAGTTTTCTTTTCAATTGTTTAAGTGTACTATTAAACCAGGGGATGCCTTTGTGTTTGATCTTATTGTCTTTACCATTAGGGTGTGATGAGGTTAATTTACGTTCAGCAGCTTTAGAGATTGTTTTATTCCAAGTATTGATTGATTCTTCAAGATTTGTTGGTGTGAGTGGTAAATTTGGAATTATTTGATCTAGAAATTCTTCTTCATTTAACTTTTTGAATCTATTAATTGGAGAATTTTGTGGTCTTTTTGTTTGATTGTTGTCAATGATGGTAATACTAAATTTTAGGAGGTGGTGGTCTGACCATGGGACCGGTATAAATTTAAGTGATTCAGGATTGAATAGGTTATGAAGGGAGTTTGGTAGGAAGACAAGGTCTAATGTATTTCCTTTGCTATGTGTTTTTTTATCTATTATTTGGTGGAAGTCCATTTCAGTTATAGTATCTAGGAAATGAGATGAAAGTGCATTGGGTATTGAGGGGAGGTTGAAGTCTCCCATTAGAATTACTGGGTTTGTGTCTGTGGAGGAGCCCAGTAATTCAATTAACGTGTCTGTGTTGTCTGGATTTGGTTCTGGTGGTCTATATACTAGGCATAGCCTTATGTTTTTAATTTTTAATATGAGAGAGTCCATATGATTATTTATTTATTTATTTAATTGGATTTCTATACCGCCATGTTCCTGCCATTGCTATTTCTGAACCCTATCACCACCCCGGGGATCAAAAGGGACATGATCAATTATCTATCAATGAAATCTGAAAATACATGCTGATTAGATAAACAATGTTCCACAATGGGCGCTGAGCGAGTTTCAGTCCGAAGACGAGACGCATATTCACTCAAACGCATTTTAGCTGATTGAGTCGTGCGCCCTACATAAAGCAAATCACAGGAGCATCGGAGAACATGCACCATGTGGATGATCACACAGGTAGTTCACCATTTAATCCTGTAACTGTAACCAGTCAATGGATCTTGCCAAATTGACCCTTCCACCTTGAGATTGCAGAGCCCACATGCCTCACAAGCTGAATGACCCGTTTGTCCAAGGTCCACCCTTGGGAAATCCCTACTCAAAGCCATCCTAACCACCCTATCTCTACTATTAAGACCTCTACTGTGGGCAATAATCAGAGATCTGTTAAAACACGAATGTAACTGTAAAAAAGACCAATGTTTTCACAGAACACCAATCACCTTATTGGTGTTTTTCATGAAAGGAAGAACTCCCACAATGCCCTCTAAATCTGAAGAATCAGTACACCGACCCTGTACCAACAACCACTCCCGATGACAATAACGGGCTCTGGTGTAGATGCGTTTAATAACCTGCGCAGGAAATCCATGTTCCAACGACCTACACCACAAAACCCCTGTTTGCATAAAAGATTCCTCCACAGTGGTACAAATACGGCGGAGTCTCAAAAACTGCCCATAGGGGAGACCCCTATGTAACAGACCTGGATGATAGCTACTGTATTGTATCAAACTGTTACGCTATAGAGGTTTCCTAAATAGCGTGGTGTACAATTGTCCTCGTTCCTTGTACATCATAGCATCCAGAAAATCAATGGACTGAGCATGAACATGAGCTGTAAATTGTATATTGGGCTTAAGAGTGTTCAACCACCGCAAAAATAACTGGAGTTCCTCACTGGATGACAACCAAAGAAAAAAGATGTCATCCAAATATCTACACTAAAAATAGACATGCTGGAACCCTGAGGAAGTATACAGTATATCAAAGGCTCCTCCATAGCCGCCATATACAAAGTAGCAATGGAAGGAGCTGCTGAGGCCACCATAGCAATGCCAAATATTTGTTCAAAAAAAGCCCTATCAAACAAAAAATAATTATGAACCAAAACTAACCTGATCAATTCCAATAAAAACTCCCTAGGTATCCAAGCAGATATCATGCAGAAAGAAGATTGAAGCAACTCCAGTGCCTCCTTTTGATTAATGTTAGTGTAAAGAGCATTAACATCCAATGTCTCCAAATTTACATTATCCATTGGACCCTGTAATGCAGAAAGTTGAGCCAGAAATTGAGAGGTGTTCCGAACATAAGACTTCATCTGAATAGCCTCCTGTTTCAAAAATGATCACAAAATTTGGATAGGGGTTCCAACACTGAGCCCCTATAGGAAACCCGGTGGTTTATCCAAGGACCTTTGTATCTTAGGGACAGTGTAGATGGCAGAGTTCCTTGGATGAGCCACACAAAGAAAAGATCTCTCATGCTCTCATGCCTGATAAGCCCGCATTGTAATGTCCCCAATCATACAAATCAATTCCGGGGAAGGATCCTGTGAGAGGCGACAATAATACCGTTGGTCCTGTAATTAAAGATATAGAGCATTGCGATACTCATCCAAGGAGTGAACTACCACCGCACCCCCTATATCAGCCACCCGGATAATCCACTGACCACAAACAGAAAGCTGATGAAGTGCCTTCCATTGTACCAAGGACATGTTTGAAACAACCTGGCCCTCAATCTTCTGTAAATCATTTTTCTGAAAAGTAGCAATCACTGGATCCAGTACTCCAGACAGAACCCATTAGATGGATTATGCATGATCAACGTATCCATGCCAGCTGATTTATCTGCAAATAAATAGACCACCTGAAGTTTTCTAAAAGACCTTTGTAGTGCAATCCTTATTCAAAATGGGTCATACCTAACAGTGGGTACAAAAGAGAGATCAAAATCCAGAACCTGCTTTTGCTCAGATGACAAACTCTGACCAGTAAGATTAATTGCTGAGGTACCTTCTGTGTGGTTTGGGTTTTGGATCTGGTGTTGGGATATCTGTTCCAATCCTCTTGGCTTTGGTCCCTCCAAGGGTGTCATCCTCGAGACTGGGCTGGCTGAAAATCCTGCTGACCCCTACCTCTTCAGCCTCGGGACTTGTACAAATCGTTGGACCCCCGAGATCCATCACTGTCATCGGTATCATCAGAAAATTCAAAAGAAACATGTTTCTGATAAACATTCTCAGTTTCATATATCCATCAATAGACTCTATCCATATCATAATCAGTCTTATCCCTGTTGAATTTCTTAATCTTAAAATTGTGTAAGTGATCACAAAATCCCCTGAGTTGTCTGTCCATATCATCCATCTGTGTCTGGAAAGAACCAGGATCCATTGTAGCTTGAATTTTATTTTTCAATTCATTAAATTAAATTCTGTGCCCAGCATTTCCTCCTCCAAGATCATGTGCTCCGCAATGAGTGCAATCAGATCAAAACTGCACTTATTTAAAATACCATTCCATTTGGACACAAAATCACAATCCATCAGGAACATCTTCGGAGCCCGAGGCAAATGCAACCCCCGTGGAATGATTAGAGACTTAAAATATTGAGTCATTGATGATCCAAGAAAATGTGCCCGAATCAAACGTTTCTGAAGTGTCGGAACCCTGGGTATTCCCCGAATCCCCTAACATGTCCAAAAGTAAAGACCGCTGTCTAAGCTTGTCAAGCTGTTCTTCAGAAAAAACATATGTGTCCGCTGCCATTATAATAATAGTAGGTGTACCAATATATCAACCAAACAAAACCCACTAGAGGTAATCTCAAAAACATGTATCAAAAACAGAAAGAAAACCTCTATTCCATTTAAAGAGCAATATTATCCAAATGAATGTCTTATTCGCATACTATATAATTTATTCTTTTGTTTTTGTCGGATAACATGATCGGGAGTGGAACAAGTCACACTTGCCAAATCGCCAAATCCTTTTGCTCAAAATTGATTCCAAAATTTAAAAAAATCGCACTTATCTGAACACCAGAAGATTCCTCAAAGATTAAATCTCCCACAATGTCCACACATACATGACACACATGTTTCGGGCCTTCACTACCAGCCCTGCTTCAGGTGCCACAAGACATGAGAGCATATATCCATATTTGCTGCTCAACTCACTCAAATGCAAAAGAACGTGCCCCGACAGAAACTGTTTTGTAACTGCTCCATAAGCCCATAGGCTAGTGGACCATGTACATCACTAATTTGGAACCACCAATCAAAGATGGGAAAACCCCCACATTTCCCTGTCTCTCGCAGCTCTGTTAAGCCCGCCGGGGCTGGTAATGGGCTGATGTGGGGCTTAGAACTGGTAAGGGCTAGGGGGGGGGCTAGGACTGGTAATAGGCTGGGGGGGGGTTGCTAGGACTGGAAATGGGCTGAGTGGAAGGAGGGCTTGAACTGCAAATAGCTGATGGGGACGGAGGCTTGGAATGGAAATTGGCTGAGTGGAAGGGGGGCTTAAACTGCAAATAGCTGATGGGGAGGGGGGCTTGGAATGGAAATGGGCTGTGAGGGGAGAGAGCTAGGACTGGAAAAGGGCTGAGTGGGGGGGTAGGACAGAAAATTGGCTGATGTAGGGGCTAGGATAGGACTGGAAATGGGTTTTTGGGGGGTGCTAAGATTGGAAATAGGCTGTGGTGGGGGCTTGGATTGAAATGGACTCATGGAGGGGCTAGAACTGGAAGTAGGCTCATGGGGGGCTTGGATTGGAAATGGACTGAGTGGAGGGGAGCTAGGATTTGACATGGGCTGATGGTGGTGCTAGGAAAGGACTATAAATGGGCTGATGGAGGGCTGGGATTGGAAATGAGCTGATGGAGGGACTCGGATAGGACTGGAAATGGATGGGGGAGCTAGGACTGGAAATGGGCTGATGGTGGGGCTAGGATAGGACTGGAAATGGGCTTATGGGGGCTAGGACTGGAAATGGGCTTATGGGGGGCTAGGACTGGAAATGGGCTGATGCGGGGACTAGAAGGGAGCGGATGCTGGGTGGGGCTGGAACTAGAAGGGAGCTGATGTTGGGGGAGGATTAGAATGGGATGGAGCTTGGAGAGGGGAAAAATATTTTGTGTGGGAGGGAAGACAAATCTACAATTGGCCGGATATTGGGAGAGTAAGTGGGGATTGAGGATGGAGGATGAAGGGGTAAAATTTGAGTGGATGAAATAGGAATGAGGAAAGATCAAAAGGAGAAAGATTAGTATGATGTTAAAGCAGATGTAGAGAGAGAATGGAAAAAAACTAGAAGAGAGAAGAAAGGACAAATGGACAGCAGACGATGGAGAGTTAGAAGAAGACATGAAGAAACCAGAAGAAAGTGGCTGGAGCAATTGCAAATGAAAAAAAAATGCACAAAAGGTAGAAAAATATCTCTTTATTTTGAATTTATTAATTGGAATATGTCAGCTCTGGGAAATGTGCATCATTAACGTCTGCGCTTTGTTTAGTACAAGAGGAAATTAATTTATAGTTTTATTTCTACAGTGTTGTTGTACATTCCAAGTTTGGCTTTTGGGGTTCCCAGTTTAATTATTGTCTTCCTATTTCTAAATTGTGATTCCTTGTTTGGTGATGGTCTATGTTCTGTATGTGTAACTGAGCTGAGGTATTCTGTTTATGTAATTCCTATTTGACATTGCCACTTGTTCTCTTTCCCCAGTAGGTCATGCATTGTTATTCTCTGAAATGTATTGGTTTAATATTTGCAGTGTTGCCTTTTGATAGTTATGGTATGGTGCTTTGTGAGTCCTGGTAGTGCTGTTAGGATACGGCGGGTTTGCTATGGGTTCTAAATGGGCAGTGTTTGTAGTGGTTCCTAATGTGCCTGGCGGTTGGCACTGGATTATAGTAATGTAGAAATCTTTTAGTCTTTCTTTATCCATACACTCATTAAGAGGCATATTTACTAAAAGTTATTGTATGGTAACATTATGCAAATATTTATGCAAATGAGGTCCCTTATGCAAATGAGGCCCCGCACCGAGTCTCCGCACATGGTCCCGCACCCCCCTTGGGTCGCCCCTGAGTATAGTAGAATATGAATCTGCTATATGTGTGGAGTATAATTTTACTGTATATGGAGGTAATATTCTCCATGAAGAAGCAGGAAATAAGTCCTCACGTATGGGTGACATCACTGACAGAGCCTTGCACAGAACACTCCCCAGTTTCCAAAGGAAGCTTTTGGGAGGTACACCGCACATGCGTAGCAGCCTTCCCTGCCCACCACGGCACCATATTCTCCAGTCTTCTTTTTTGCACAAAGCCCCTAGGACGTGTTCCTGCAGTCCGTAAAAAGGTTTTCTCTTCTGGCCCGCGTGGGCCATTTTTTTCTGTATTTTTTTTCCGCTTGTCGTTGGTTAATTATTTTGTGCTAATTTAGATTTTGATTTTGCTTGTTTGTCTCACTTTTAGCATGTTTACCCCTTTGAGGTTGTTTTCCTGCCCACACAGCCCTCCAGTTCAGTTTTGCTGAGCAGATATTTTTCAGCATGTCTAAGCCCGCTAGCAACTTTAAGAAATGCACCAAGTGTGGCAAGACCATTTCTGCCACTGACCACCACAACTGGTACTTGCAATGTCTTGGAACTGATCACCAGCCGGTGCCCTGCAAACTTTGCTTGCAGATGACGTGCTGAGGACTGAATGGTTGGAAAAACAGGAGTCCCTCTTCAACTCATCAGATTCAGCATCCTCATCCCCAGCCCCCTCATAGGCAACATGGCAGGCACCTGATTAACATGCGCACATATCCCTGAACATCATGTTGGCATCCATCACCACCTGCATATTCATGGAAGTGTTATTGTGCTAGTTCCGGTAGGCACTCTGATCCTGCCTGAGTGCCACATGCGCACGGTCAATGCTGTCCAGCAACTGATGGAAAGATAGTCATGTCATAAAAGGCCTGCATCATCTCCTGCTGCTCCAACAGTGTCCAGGAGAAGGCTATGAAGTGTCCCATGCGAAACAGCAGTGCTCAGGTGATGGCATGTATCCAGTGGCTTGCTGTGGACTACATGATGCCAGTGGTTGCTCGAGCAACATGCTGAAAGCTCTTTGTTGCCAGGAAGGCTAGGGTGGTGGTGACCTTCACGGCCACTGGCAGTGTCTGGCTTCTTGTGGTGGCTGACTCCAGGTCCCTACTGAGTCTGGTGCACAACTCCGTGATGGTGCCTCCATCCAGCCGGTACCACTTGTATACCTCCTCCTCGGTCAGCTGCAGATAGCTCATCCTGGGCCTGTGCACCCAGGGGCAGGGTACCTGCACCTGGGCTGCTGGACCACTGCCTATTGCTGTATCCCTGCAGCTAACCTCATCCTCCTCTGTGCCTGGGCACGACGGGTGCATCTCCACCTATGGAGGAGCCTTCAGAGTGCTCACATGGAGTTCCCGGCTCTCCTACATGGGTTTGTGCACTCTATGGGTTGGAAAACCTCTCTAATAGCACCTCTCTTGCACAGATTTGCTTTACTATGCACATACAGTGATCCACAGATAGCATTGTGGTGTCCTATGCGTCACAAACCCTTACCTAGCCTTATGCGGTTTATAGCATCTTCCGGTGCCACCCAGCACTTTCGAATATCCATGTTACATGGGTATGATAGAGCCATGCCTCGGACATGCCCCGTTACGCCCTTGTGGCTCGGCAGTTGCCATTACCTGGTTATGGTGGATTTTCTAAACAAGCTGTCTTGTTGAATATTTGGTGTACATGGTTATGACATCATTACACGGGTAAGTCCTTCCTTTCAGCGTCTGGTGCAAGCCTAGCTCTTCGAATATCGAGCCCTGTATGAAAAGCATGTACTAGATGTTGTCTACTTGGATGTAGGTGAAACCTCACCTGTAATACTGTGTTTAGGTTTGGAGACCATATCTCAATGAGGATATAAAGAAGTTGGAAGCGATCCAGAGGAAGGCACCAAAATGGCACAAAGGAGAAGAGACCGGAGGGCCAAAATATGTATACTCTAGAAAAGAGGAGGGACAGGAGAGATATGATGATGCAGGCATTTATATACTTGAACGGTATTAATGTTCAAAAAGCAAGCATTTTCCAATGGAAAGGAAACTGTAGAACTAAGAGACATGATAAGAAGCTGCAGGATGTTAGACTCAGAAGCAACATCGGGAAATCTTTTTTCACAGAAAGAGTGGTTAATGTCAGAAATGCCCTCCCGAAGAAGTTGACAGAGACAAAGAGGACCCATGTCTTACATGTCTCTATGCAGCACTGTGTACGCCTTGTAGTGCTCTACAAATGATCAGTAGTAGTAGTAGAATATAAGGAGTGAGATATACATAGAAGATCCTAAAGAGACTATAGAATGGAAACCAAGCATTGAGTGCTGCAACTCAAAATAGCACTGAAATCACTTTTATACTTCTTAAAAAGGCATGGGTGGAGATGGGCTGGGTAAACTGCACAGAGCAGCAGTTATAACCATAAGGAGGCCTTTTGCTACAAGGCGCTAAAGTGTTGCACCTAACGTGCGAATAGCACCAAAACCATAGCATGGTACATGCAACACCCCCGCATTAACTGCCGGGGTCATGGAAAGTATTCCTCTGGCAGTTAGTGTGGAGCCCTGTCCCATAGTGCGGGTGCACCTAATGCCACCTATTGATGCTGATGCAATTAGCACTCGGTGTGAACACAATGCTAACTGTGTCAAGCTAACCACGCCCACTCTCCGCCCCTACCCTGCTCACTCGCGCCTCTAACGTGGGTTACAAAGTTAGTGCAAGAGTCATCTTGCGCTGTCATAGCCCTGGGCTACCTGGCAACGCACATACTAGTGAACCATTAGTATGCACCGGAACACGCACTGCCAGGTAGCACCCATTAGTAAAAGACCCCCTAAATGAAGGTAGGGACAATGGGTGATTGCATAGTGCTACAGTTAAAACTCTAACCACCTTTCTGGTTAGACTGCATGGACCATTTTGGTCTTAATCTTCCATCAGTTACTATGTTACTCTATTACTATGGTTACACTCATAGAACACAGAGATAGAGCCTCTCCAAATACAAAATAAAGTATCATAAAATTAGAAATATACAGACAAAAACTGAACTGGAACCCCCAGAAGCCAGACTCTACTTGCAATGGAACACTAGAGAAATAGGAACAAACATGTTTTCCCTTTTGCGCTGCAAAACACAAACGTACAAGAGATGCACATCCCAAAGTTCACATATTCCATTCACTAAGCTGAAAACAAAATGCCCTTTCTACCGCAGTTATCTAGACATTTTGGGCATAGTATTCAAAAGGATTAACACAGTTAGCAGACCGGCTAACCATGTTAATTCCTCTATCCAGTATATTCAGTGGCACTAACATGGTTAATGATGCTGAATAACCCCAGGTGCTGTCATTGCACGTCTTGATGTTATCTGGTTCGCATCGGGGTGACACCTGTTCGTAACTGGGCAGTGGCGATAGGGAGCCCAGTTATGGCAAAGTGGCGAAAGTAAGGGGCAGCCAAGGCTGGCCTAACTTTCTCCACAGAAGCTAAACAACCAATCCGGGCAACCCAGATATTCAATGCCAGAGCCGGTGAATATCCTCCCCTTTATTTTTATAGCTGCCTTGCTTCAATCTGTTTTTGTCACTTTGCTCTTGTCACCATCCACCAGTCTTTGAATCCCTACTCTCCTGCATCCTTGTCAAAATCCCAAGTTCCTTCTCTCTTGCACAATCCCCCAGTTCTCAATCTTTCCTCATCCAGAATGAGTTCCTGCCCTCCCTTCCCTGTCCAGGGTCTCTCCCCTCATTCTTCTATTCAAATTTCAGGCCCTGCTCATCTCCATCCCCACGTTCCCACTCTCACACTCAATCCCAACAAATTCCCCCCAACAAATCCCAGAATCCTGGCTCTCACTTCCCCCTCCCTGAAATCTATGAATTCTAATGTCCCCTTCCCAGACCTCTTTTCTCCTCCCATTCATGGCTTTCATCTCCTCATCTGGGTTCATTTTCTTTTATTCCCACAATACGCCAATCCCTATTACCCAACTCAATCCTTCAATGCCTGCTCTCTCTCTCTCTCTCTCTCTCTCTCTCTCTCTCTCTCTCTCTCTCTCTTTCTCTCCTCCCCACCCCCATCTTCTCATGCTCTCTCACATTCCAAAATTCCCATCCCCAGACCCTGTTCATCTTCCCCTCTCATCCAATACTTTAGAGCCTGCTATTTTCTCACCAGTCATCTTTCTCTGCCAACATATCTTGTATCTTCTTGTCTATGATCTCTCTTGCCTCCCACCTCTGTTTATTTCCCATGGTCCCCAGATCTTTTTTTCTCCTCAGTTCCCACTCTATCTTCATCTTAATCTCCCAAGTTACTACTCAATCCCTGATTATTCTATCTGCTGCTCCTGCCATATGTTTCAAAGTTAAGTAGTTTGAACCCCATAGTGCTCCATATATCGGCCTGGAGCAGTGCTTCTCAACCTAGTCCTCAGAAAACACTTAGCCAGGGCCGGTGCTACCATTAGGGGAACTAGGCAGTCACCTAGAGCACCAGCCCTCCAGGGGCACCCATTGCTGCCATTGTTGCCCTTCTCAACAGGGCCGGTGCAACCTGGTAAGCATGGTAATCACTGCAGAAGGGTGCCAATGTCAGTGGGGAACCATAGCTAGTGCACCCCCATGGCCCCACTCCACTTGAAGCCCTGCACCCAGTCACCACATATCCAGACCATCCTTGCTCTCTCCAGCACTTCCATAGACACCTGATATAAGAGATTCCAATTGGGGCTGTCAACCTAGTAACTGCCGCCACTGCTTTCTGAGATCTGTCCCCTTCGGCAGTAGAAAAGAAAAATCATAGCATAGGCATGGGGACTTTCCATCAGTGTTGCTATGAGCTTTTCCGGTTCCGCCCCCTCAACAACAGGAAGTCAAAGCCTAAGTTAAAGGGGGTGGGATAGGCAGAGCTCATAGCAATACTGACAGAGAGAAAGTCCCTTGTGCCTGAATGTGATTTATTTTCTTTGCCACTGCCGCAGGGGACAGATCTCAGAAAGTGGCAGTGGAGGGGGAATGATAGAACAGCGATACTGGTCTGGGGGATAGGGCAGTATAATAGAAAATACATGATTGAAATGCTGAGTCTGGAAGGGGAGAGGAAGGAGGGGGTGCTGGATTGCAGATGGGAGAAAGGAAGGGGACAATGTGGCTTGCGGGAGAGTAGGGTGGTAAGGGGATATGCTGATTCAGGGATAGGGAAAGGAAGGTCAGCGCAACAAAGGGTGGATACTGAGGAGAGAGCCTAATTAAAGTGACAGGGCAGATTGCTTGGCATAGAGAGAGCAGAGGGACAGGGGAGATGCTGGACATGGTGTTGTACTGCATGTGGAGTTTGGCTTCTTGGAATTTCAGTTTAATTTTTATCAACATATTTCTTTTGATAGTTCGTGGACATTTATTCTGTACTGAGCAAGGGTCTATCTATGTTCTAAAGTGTGTGACTGAGGCCAGGTACAATTCTGCTAGCATGGAGTTTCCATGTAGGAATCTGACTTGTTCAGTTTTCCCAGTAGATATATGGATGTTTTAGGCTCTACTGCAGTATTTATGGTTCTGCCCTTTTCTGGGTAGGCTCCTTGTTGTGGGAGTTTTGGAAGTTAGTGCTGTTATGCAATGGTAGATTTGCTCTATGGGTCCTGTACTTTGGGTTCTTGGTATGTAGTCAACTGTAGTGTGCTGGTGGTTGGTAGTGCAATATGGATTGTCTTTGAGAATTGCAGCTTTGCATTCTTGATGCTTCCAGTCTGAAATTTTAAAATGCTTTGTCACTTCAGGTTTGAGGAAATCTCAAATTTTAAGAGCCATCTCAGTTTCATTTTGTTTAGTAACCCGATAGCTTTACTGCTGCTGATTTCTGGGCTCTTCCAGCTCCAGCATGGTCCAGTCCAACCTGGGCACTATGATCTTCAGTTTATGGCTACCAGGATCCGTTTTTCTCTTTTTATATCTTCCCTCATCAATAAGCTGGTCATAACACTGGCCACATAAATCCAGTATGCAGATCTCTATAATGGTTTGTTATTTTGTGGGTATGTGAAAGTGGTTTTAAGTTGATTTTGATTCATGATAGTTATGTTTACTCTTTGTAAAGTCTGTTTGAATGAATTGTGTGTGTATGTTTGCTAGGATTTTAGATGGGCAGCACATAAATTTTGAAATTAAATTTATGCAAATGAGGCCCAAGGATATGTAAATGTTTATGCAAATGAGGTCTCTCAATGAGTCTCCACACATGGCCCCGCACCACCCTCAGACCACCTCTAGCAAGATGTGACCATAAGTAGATTGCCAGGCATTTCTTCCAAGACAATGGAGGATAAAGTGACTTGCTCAAGGCCACAAGGAGTGCCAGTGAGAATCAAATGCTGGTCTCCTTTGTCTCCAGAATGCTGCTCTAAATACTAGGCTCCTCCTCCACTCCAAATATATACCAAGTATATTTTTTATTTTACAGCAATCTAATGACATGCTTGTAAACTGTTGACCTATTTTACTAATTATTCTTCATAGTGCTACAGCTTGTAACCTACTAGCTTGTCGTTGAAACCTGTTAATGTCGTCCCTGTCTTCCTATAATGACAGACTACATTGCAACTATTCTTTGCATCAACATTATACTAATTTTTCTTAGTTTTTAGATGTACATTAGTGCATGATTATTATGCTGCTGATTCCTACATTATGTATGAAATCCTTTTCCTGCATATTTTTTCAGTGAGTAAAATAGTTCTGAGCTGTCCATACTGCTGAGTGTTTTTCTTTTGATCCATATCTAAAATTTGGACTATTACAGCCTGTTCATATGATGCTAAGTATTTGCTGCACAGAAGCTTTTTTATTCTGGCTATGCATTTGCCCCTTCACTGCAATTTTCTTACAACATTGGATTTGAAGGAGAAATACTAGCATCATGTGAAAAGAGTTCAGAAAGGAATTCTGGAAGATTTAGCCAGCATTAATAGTAATAAGAGAGGGGCACCAAACTATAGTTTGCAGGGCGGCACCAGAAACTGGCCCTGCCTCTCAGAACGTGCAGTGATAGCAATGGCTGCAAACAGCTCTGCAGCACTTACCTTACAACTTCGACACCGCAGGGCTGTTTGCTTCCACCCCCTCTGACGCCTGATGCCGACTTCCAGTTTCCTGCTTCAGGGATCAACTTAATCGCAGCTATTCACTTACTTCCCAAACGCTGTTATCCCAATGATACTATCAAAACATCAAAGATGACTGAGGGGGATATGAGAGAAGTTTATAAAATTATGAGTGCAGTAGAATGGCTAAATAGGGAATGCCTGTTTAACCTTTCAAACAACGCATTTAGGAAATAAGTGAATCGCTGTGATTAAGCTGATCCCTGAAGCAGAGAGGAAGTGTTGGACCTCTCGAAACATGAATTCATATTGGATCTAAGGATTTAAGAGGTCAAAATATACAAATTGAGATGTTTTCATATTTTTAAATAAATTTGATGTTTTAACAGTACTATTGAGATAACCGATGATGAAATTGTTGGAAGAAGAACTGTGGTCTCAAGAGATATAGACTTACTCCCCTGTTTGATACTTTTCCCTATTTCTACAAAAACATTTCACAGGAATTTGTGTGATTTCTTTTATAGTCTTTAATACACAATGTACTCTGGTCAGACCACACGCTAATCACCTTCTCCCTTCCTCTCAGCCTCCCAATACCCCTCACCACACATCAACAACCCCACCACAGATTCAAACAGTTCAACATAGACTCCTTCCTAGATGACATATTACCAAACCTAGAGATCAGCAAAGAAGACCCAACTATGCTTACAAACAACTGAAAGCACACCATAAGAACAGCAGCTGAGATGCTAACAAGCCCACCCAGTAATGACCAAAAAACTCCAAAACACCCCATGGTATACCCAAGAACTGTGACAAATGAAAACCGAAAACTTCAGAGAAAATGGGGAAGAACAGCATTTGAGGAAAACTGCAATATCTACCTAAATTTACTACAGGACTACCATGCAGCCACAGACAAAACTAAGCAACAATATCATACAAACTTTATCAATTCATTGATCGATCGCCCCAGAGAACTCTTTGACCTTGTTAAATGACTCACAAACTCACCCACAACCCACCAATCAACCCCTGCTATCAACCACCATCAACTGGCCGCCCACTACAAGCAACTCCTTCCACATCTCAACCCCACTCCCACCCACCACCCCACCCCACCAGAAGGACTACCCTCTATGCCAGCTAGGGCTGACCCATCCATTGTGCGAGCATGTTGTTTGCACAGGGCCCCACACTTCAGGGGCCCCGCACAAACTTTATTTGCACACAATGGATGGCTTCATAGGTGAGCCGGAGAAACCCGTGCAAGACCCCGGCTCACCTCTGCACAGTCGCCAGCGTGACGAGCGGTGTTTTCCCTCACGGTGGTGGCTGTGTGAAGCACGTGAGTGCCAGGAAATGCCCTTTAAACTTTCCAAGTATTCAGCGCACTTCACAGTAACATAGCCGCTAGCATGAGGGAAAACACTGCTCTTCACGCTGGCGGCTGTGCAGAGGTGAGCTGGGGCCTTATCCGGTCTTCCCCGGTTCCCTCTGCAGCAGCCTAGACAACCATGGGGTTCTTCATGGGGGGGGTCTAAGATAGGACAGGAAATGGCCGATGGGGGGGCTAGGATTGGAAATGGGCTGATGGGGGGGCTTGGACTGGAAATGGGCTGGTGGGGGGGCTAGGATTGGAAATGGGCTGATGGGGGGGCTGGAATAGGACTGGAAATGACTGATGGGGGCTAGGACTGAAAATGTACTGATGTGGAGGGGCTAGGACTGGATATGGGCTGACGGGGGGCTAGGATTGGAAATGGGCTGATAGGAGGAGCTTGGACTGGAAATGGGTTGATGGGGGAGCTTAGACTGGAAATGGGCTGATGGGGGGCTAGAATAGGACTGGAAATGGCTGATGGGGGTCTGTAATAGGACTGGAAATGAGCTGATGGGGGGACTAGGATAGAAAATGGGCTGATGGGGGGTGCTGGGACTGAAAATTGGTTGATGTAGGGGGATGGGAGAATGGGACTAGAAAGGAGCAGATGCTGGGTGGGGCTGCAACTAGAAAGGAGCTGATGTTGGGGAAGGACTAGAAAGGGCTGGGGCTGGGGAAGTGAGAATGGAGAGGAGAATGGAGGAAGAAAAATCTACAATTGGCCGGGTATTGGGAGAGTAAGGGGGGATTGAGGATGGAAAGGTGAAATTTGAGTGGATGAAAAAGAAAGAAAGAAATGGAGGAAAGAGCAAAAGGGGAAGATCGGTATGTTAAAGGAGAAGTAGAGAAAGAATGGAAAAAAACTAGAAGAGAGAAGAAAGGACAAATGGACAGCAGACAATGGAGAGTTAGCCAAAGACATGAAGAAACCAGAAAAAAGTAACTGGAGCAATTTCAACTGAAATATAAAATGCCCAAACAACAAAAGGTAGAAAAATACATTTTTATTTTGAATTTATTACCTGGAATATGTCAGCTCTGGGAAATATGCATTGCTAACATCTTTGCGTTTTTGTTTAGGACAAGAGGAAATTAATTTATAGTTTTATTTCTCCAGTGTTGTATGTTCCAACTTTGGTATTTTGGGTTCCCAGTTTATTTATTTTTTATTATTTTTTTATTTAACAGTTCTTCTATACCGCTCTATTTTAGATCAGAGCGGTTTACATTCAACATCAACCATACAACACAGGAACCCTGAGTTGTATTTACAATAAACAGGAGATCAACTTGGAAGTAACTGGGGGGAACTATGTACATTGTATAACATATCTACATCTTATTTACACTGGGGGTCCTGATTCCATTTCAGTGGGTATCTTCTGAGCGATCAGTTGATTATCCTTTTTCATGCTGAGTCTGATTGTTTAATTGCAATGAGTGATTGTCTGAGGGGGCATATGTATGATTACTAGTGCTGGATTCAGGGTAGTATGTGGTGAATAGGTGCTGCTTTAATGCCTTCCTGAAGTCAATTAGGTAAGTGATGTTTCGAATAGAGGTGGGGAGAGCGTTCCATGCTCTGGGTGCGTAAATCGTAAAGGCCCTATTTGTCGTTGCTTTTGTGCATTTTGTTATTACTTTTGGGACCTCTAGTGTGTTTTGCATCATGGGTCTTCTGTTTCTGTTCTGTGGTACTTTATGTATCATCTTGCTGAGGGCTGTGGGGGTCAGGGTGTTTGCGGCTTTGAAAGTTAAGGTTAGAACTTTGTGGCGGATTTTTGCTTGAACTGGTAGCCAATGGAGGTTCATCAGTACTGGCGTTATGTGCTCTCTCCGTGAAGCCCCTGTTAGTACTCTTGCCGCAGTGTTCATTGCAAGCTGGAGAGGAGCCAGTGTTGCTTGAGGGAGACCGTGTAGAATTACGTTGGCATAGTCGAAATGTGGTAGTATTAATGCCTGATAGATCGAACGGTAGTCGCTGAAGTCAAGCAGCGGTCGGAGATGTTTTAGGGTCCTTATTTTCATGTATACTGTTTTTACTGTGTTTCTTATGTGGGTTTTCAGATCCAGTTGTTGATCCAGTGTAACGCCAAGGTAGCGGATTGTGGGTTTGGTTTTCAGCTCTGTGTTGCCGACCTTTAAAGAGAGTGGAGGGGTGAAGTCCTGGTTTCTTGAGATGAAAAGGACATCTGTTTTACTGTAGTTGATTCTCATGTTTTGTGTGCTGAACCATTCTGCTGTTGCCTCAAAACATCTTGTTAGAGGGGAGAGGTCTGGTTGGTTGGTCCTGAATGGGATGTATAGTAGGATGTCATCTGCGTAGGCTAGACAGTTGACCTTGAATGAACGTGCTAGGGCACATATGGGCTGCATGTAGATGTTAAACATCAATGCAGATAGTGACGAGCCCTGTGGTACACCCTGGTTCTGTAAAAATGGTTCAGAGGTTGTGGAGCCTGACCTTACATGTTGCCATCTATTAGTCAGGTATGACTTGCACCACTTTAATTATTGTTTTTCTATTTCTAAATTGTGATCCCTTGTTCTTTAGTTGGTGATGGTCTATGTTCTGTATGTGTAACCGAGCTAAGGTATTTTATTTATGTAGTTTCTATTTGACAGTGCCACTTGTTCTCTTTCCCCAGTAGAAGATATATTGGTATTCTCTTAGATGTATTGGTTTAATATTTGCAGTGTTGCCTTTCTGATAGGTAGGGTTTGGTGCTTTGTGAGTCCTGGTAGTGCCGTTATGATACGGCAGGTTTACTATGGGTTCTAAATGGGCAGTGTTTATAGTACTTTCTAATGTGCCTGGCGGTTGGCACTGGAATATAGTAAACTAGAAATCTGGTAGTCTTTCTTTATTCAGTCACTCATTAAGATTCATGTTTACTAAAAGTTAGTGCACGTTGACATTATGCAAATTTCTATGCAAATGAGGCCTCGCAATGAGTCTTCGTACATGGCCCCGCACCCCCCTTGGGCCGCCCCTAACGCTAGAATCCGAGACATCGCCACCTACCTCCTGGACCACCTTCCACCCCATCACCAGAGATAGCATCAAATCCATCCTAACTACAATCAACACCACCATCTCCCCCCTAGACCCCTGCCCAGCCAACTGGATCAAAGCAGCAAAGACAGCTCTCAGCCCTATACTCACAAGAATAACACAAGCAGTACTGCAACATGGACAAACACCAGAACCCCTGAAACTCTCCTCCATCAGACCTACCCTAAAGAAACCCAGCCTTGACCCATTGGTCTCAGCCTCCTATAGACCCATTGCCAGCCTCCCTTTCCCAACTAAGACTAGTCAAAAAGACTATCCAACTGCAACTACAGAACCATATCGACAATAACTTCCTCCTGGACCCACAACAGCATGGATTCCACCCACTGCATGGAGTCGAGACCCTGATGATCATACTCATCAACAACCTAATCAAAGGCATACAAGACATAATCCAAGGCTTCCTACTGATCTTCCTCGACATCTCAGCAGCGTTTGACACTGTCAACCACAAAACTCTCCTCCAACACTTGAAATTGCCAGGAAGCAAAGAAACAGTATACAGATGGTTCCAATTTTACCTCTCTAACAGGCAACAACAAATAAAACAAGGAACAAATACCTCCATCTCTTACCAATAAACACAGGGAGTTCCCCAAGGATCCACCCTATCAGCACTCCTCTTCAATCTCTACATCCAACTGCTCTGTATGATCATCAGAATACACAACATTGACTTTCACATTTATACTGACGACATCATGTTATACAGTCCTTTAAACACCAAGCAACCATCATACTCAAGGATTCAAGACTGTTTTACCGATGTCTCCTGCTGGCTGACAGACAATAACCTCTCAATCAATTACAAAAAAGCTGAAGCCCTATTCAACAACGCATTCGCACCCCCACCCACCATACCATTAAGTAGCATCCAAATAAACGTCTGCCAAAAACTGAAATACCTATGTGTCATCGTTGACCAGAACCTCACCTTCAAGAAACAAATAGCAGCTACAACCAAAGCAATATACTACTTAGTTGGGAACTGTGTGTGAGAGAAAACTGCAGCCAATCTGAGCACTTTTCAAATCATTTAGAATCCCTTCAGCAAAGGCTCCAACGATCCTGTGAGCAGTGAGTGAGAATCAGCTGTGCCTACTTAGTTGGGAACTGTGTGTGAGAGAAAACTGCAGCCAATCTGAGCACTTTTCAAATCATTTAGAATCCCTTCAGCAAAGGCTCCAACGATCCTGTGAGCAGTGAGTGAGAATCAGCTGTGCCTACTTAGTTGGGAACTGTGTGTGAGAGAACACTGCAGCCAATCTGAGCACTTTTCAAATCATTTAGAATCCCTTCAGCAAAGGCTCCAACGATCCTGTGAGCAGTGAGTGAGAATCAGCTGTGCCTACTTAGTTGGGAACTGTGTGTGAGAGAACACTGCAGCCAATCTGAGCACTTTTCAAATCATTTAGAATCCCTTCAGCAAAGGCTCCAACGATCCTGTGAGCAGTGAGTGAGAATCAGCTGTGCCTACTTAGTTGGGAACTGTGTGTGAGAGAACACTGCAGCCAATCTGAGCACTTTTCAAATCATTTAGAATCCCTTCAGCAAAGGCTCCAACGATCCTGTGAGCAGTGAGTGAGAATCAGCTGTGCCTACTTAGTTGGGAACTGTGTGTGAGAGAAAACTGCAGCCAATCTGAGCACTTTTCAAATCATTTAAAATCCCTTCAGCAATGGCACGCCCGTGCCTTGCGGGCCCGCGCCTGAGGGCCTCGCAAGAGGGCCCTTTGGCGTGGCCCTTAGGCGGTGGACCGTGCGGGACCCACTATCTGCTGCTATATGCTTATTCTATATGCTCATTCTGTTCAGCGATATGCTGTTTGTAGTTAATGTAAGGTAATGTAATGTAAGTTATGTACTGTGTTCCCTGTTTGTACTCCTAGTGTTTTGTTGTGATGTAATGATAATGCAATGTATGTTTCCCTCACCTTTGTTTAACTTTGTGCTGTATTAACCGCTTTGATTGAAGGAAAAGGCGGGATACAAAACATGTTAAATAAATAAATAAAATAAATAAATAAATAAAATCAGGACTCTTCACTGACTACGACCCATTCTCGATCACTCAGACTTCCGCTCAGTCCTTTTAGCCCTAATCCATCCTCATATTGACTACTGCAACATACTATACCATGGTCTCTCACAGTCCACCCTCTTCCCACTACAAACTGCCCTCCACACTGCAGCATGCATCATACAAGGAGCATCTAAATACGACCGAATCACACCGATACTCAAGCAACTCCATTGACTTTCACTCCCCTCCAGAATCATATTAAAAAAAAACACTATTAACTCACAAGGTTCTCCACTGATCCCCTGCTACCCATCTGAAAACACTTTTCCAGCTCCTTAACTCCAACAGACTACGAAGAATCTTCACAACCCACAAATTCACAATACCACACTCCAGAACAAAGCAGACAAAACAGGCATGCAACAGAGCCTTTGAACTATATGCACCCTCACTCTGGAACACACTCCCAAGCAATATAAGAAATATCACTGACATCCCTACATTCCGTAAACACCTCAAAACATTCCTGTTCTCAAAGCACTTCAACCCAGACTCTCACCCAAAGACATTCTAACCTCCCACAGATAATGAACACTGAAACAGCTAACCTAACAGACCTACTTCTCTACATGTATATAATTATAAAGTTCCATGTACATTGTTTTTGCACATAGTTTAACTACAATATGTTATATGTAATTTGAGTTTGGTTCAATGTAAACCGTTTTGACCCGGTGAAAAGCAATATATAAGCATGGCTAAATAAATAAATAAATAATACTCTGAGTTCTTAATCGTGCATTTTTATAAAGGCAGCATGTGTATTATATGCCCTTATGAAAATATCTCCCTGAAAGCAGCTGCACATAGTTGCACTTGCTCTGAGGGCAGGAGTAGCTTTGTGCATAGAGGTGCCAGTAGCAATTGGCACGTATGCATGTATTTTATAAAAAGAGACAGAATTGGGCCCATATAGAGTGATTGCATTAATGTGACCCTTGTGAATTATTCTCCCTGTTTTAATTAGTGCATTTTATAAAACACATGCATAAGTATCAATCCCGTCCCTGCTCATCCATTCTTCACTCCGAGGAATGCCTACCTGCATATTGCATAAAATCTTCCCAGTGCCTACTTTTATACAAATATACTGCTGAAGCAATTTTATAAGCACCTGCCTGAACATGTAAAATGCTGCTCTGTATTTTGAAGTCATTTATAAAATTCCCCTCCCCCTCACTGTCCACTGGGACTATGCTACCTATGTCTGGCCCTAGATCTCCTTGGCTCTTTCACCTTATTATTTATTTTACTATTTTGGAAAAACTCCTCTCCACTCTCATCATCTCCCAAAAATGTTTGCCCCTCTCGCTACTAGGCTGGCACTCTATTAATCATTCTTCTGAGCTAGACTTTCTTCTCCTCAAGTGCCTGATTTAATGAGTTCCAGTATGCTGACATGATCACCAGGACAGTGGAAGAGAATTTTACAAAGATTCCCTGCAATTGCAAAAGGCAGCTTTCATTTTAATATTTTCTATCAACTAAAGTGTCATTTTTTGATTAATTTATTTGCAGTGATGTGCCATCAGTTTCTTAATAAGGGGTTCTCACTTGAAAACGATCATACATAATGATGAAATAAGAGCCATCTGATGACCTAAAAATTATATGTTTGAAATGCATACGTACATACCCATATAAACCCATACATGCCAAAGATGTGGTGCTGCATATTAATTTGCATATGTTTTCTTCATGATTATTAAAAAACAGATGCATTTACATATACATGCTAGTACCATAAATCAATAAGTGCTACTAATAAACTAGTTCTGTTCCTATTTCTTTGGACTTACCTTGTAAGTGGCACCAACCAATGTTCCCGCTAAGCTACACTGAATCTTCCACTGCCATTCCTGCCTATGCAGCGTGATCCTAAGCATGATTGCTTTGCACCTCCTCCCACCGGCAGGAATGCCGGTGGAGAACTCAGCGCAGCTAGTGGGAACATTGGTTGGTGTCACTTACAAGGTAAGTTCAAAGAAATAGGAACAGATCCAGTTTATTAGTAGCACTTATTTATAGGCCCTCTACCAAATTGCATCTTTCCAATCGGTCCTACGTGTCATTGACTGCACCCAGATGTCCTTGAGGCTACCGCAACAGGCACCAATACCACTCAATGAACATGCGGGTTATGGTTGATGCCCACATGTGCATCACAGACATTTGAGCGCACTTCCCTGGATCCTGCCATGATACCTTTGTGCTATCACAGTCTAGTCTGGGTCTGGCCACTGCCTCTGGACAACTCGGTGATGGCTGGCTACTTGATGAATGATGCATAACTGAAACACCTGTGCAAAGCCTTGCTTGCCTGCTGGTATGTGGCTGTTGGGCTGCAAGGGCTGGTGGCAGTCCCTGTTGGGGGCATGGGGAAGTGTTGCATTTGTGTGGGAATGGCAAAAGTGAGGGAGGTGAAAGGGAAAGGGGGGGGCTATTGGGTGGGAAGGCAATGGAAGTGCCAGGACTGAAGCAGGCCCCAGAGTGGGTGAAAGGTAGTGTTTCCCCAGGCACGATAGCTGCTGCAGTTGACTCCTGCTAGTGAACATGTGGTAGCAAGTGGTGACAGCACACCTCTTGGAGGCCAAATAGAAAGGGGTAGTAAAGTATAGAGCACCATTTGGCCACAGAGTTTGCAGTGTCTCACTGATGCTGTTGACAGTGTAGAGGGGGTAAGCACATGGCCCCAGGTATCACAGTGGACGGGGCAGCAATGCCTGACAACCACTCTGAGGCTATAGGAGACTGCAGAGATGCAGGGGTGGTAAAGTATGGTACTATAAGATGTCAGACATGTATCTGATGTCCTGTAGTTGTGATAATGGCTGCTGCAGAGACCACAATCCACCACAAATATCACAACACTCATGTATGGCCCCCCTCCATGCCCCCAGAGGTGACAGGGGATATCCACTGAGGACCTGGCTCATGACACCGTTACGCAACCCACAGACAATGGAGGAGGAGAACTACAATAGAGCACTGGCGCATACAAGGGTGATGGTCAAGCATGCATTTAGAATCCTGAAAAGCAGGTTCAGTTGTCTGGACAGGAGTGGGGGAGAGCTGATCTACAGCTCCAAGTGGGTCTGACACATATTTACAGCCTCCTGCATCCTCTATAACATTGCCATCCAGTGGGGGATAGACCTGCCCCAGGAGGAGATGCACATGGAATGCTGACATGAGGGGCCGGAGGAAGAGTACCAAATGGGCAGTCAGCTGCGGTGCAAGCGGCATGGAATAGACTGATCCAGGAGAACTTCTAGTGTGAGTAGACGCATTTATTCCCTGAACCAACCTTTCATCCACACGTATATTAATGTGCCTACTTCCCATCTGCAGCCTCATCCATTCCACCCCACCCCTCTTCCAATCCCGTGCACTACACCTCAGTGGTGAAGCCTCTAATGCATTGTTCGCAGTCTCACCATCTGCCCTGAAGTGGGAGGTTTCATCAGGCTGTAGACTGCCTATCACCATTGCCATGCCGTGGCTCCCCAGAGGTGCCCCAGTCTCAGGTGGCTGCCTAGCAGCTGCAATGTCATGAGGGAGCGTGAGATGGAGGCCACGTAAACAGCTGTTTCATGGGCAAGGCAGAGCAATGCCTCCTGGTGCATCTCTTGGCACTCTGCCATTTCCCGTTGAAACTGTGTAGAGTCTTTCAGCTCCTGCCTGATAGCCTGCAGGCTTGTGAAGATGCCTTAGTCCAGTGGTTCTCAACCTTTTCTATACCGTGACCCCTTTTAACATTGGTCAACTTGTGGTGACCCCCAATGTTAAAATCAAATGCGTCTCTCTTCCTTTACCGTTAACGCAGTCACTGTAATCATTTGTTGAATTATTAATATATTATAGGCCTTTGCAATATGTTTTTATTTATAAAATTTACTTATTTAAACCAATTAATCACAATAACAAGTAACAATATTTGATTTCAAAATTATGATGATTTTGTAGTCAAATCACTAATATGAAATAAAATTATTTTTTCTACCTTTGTTGTCTGACCAATTTATTCTCTGATCATGCTGGTCCCGATCTGAGGCTTCTGCTTTCCTGTCTTCTCTTAGCTCTCTTTCTGTGGTCTATGGTCCATCTGCCATTTCTTATCTCTTCTTTCGTTTTCTTCACTTCTTTCCATCAGCCTATTTCCAGTCCCAGTAACCCTCCCCAGTATAAGCCCCTTTCCAGTCCACACTCTCAGTACCTGAAGATTTTGAAGTGGCATATGCAGGATCAAGCAGCCATTCTCTATGAGTATACTGTGCCCTTTTATACGCTCGAGAAACCACAGATACTGGGTAACCCCGAGATATCAAACGACTGCGAAGGTCCTGAGCATGTTCCTTAAATGCCTCAAGTGATTGACATAAGCGCCATAAACGTAAAAACTGTCCATATGTGAGACCGCACCGTAAAGGACCCCGATGAAAACTCTGGTAGTGTAAAAGACTATTTCTTTGTACAGATTTTCGGTATAAAGATGTAAATAATCTCCCATTTACAATAGAAATTTGAAGATCCAAATATTCAATAGTTTCAGATGCTATATGTTCAGTGAAGGCAATATTTGATTTCAAGACCATTCAGCCAAGTTATAAAGCCACGTAAGGATTCACCATCCGATGTCCAAATGAAAAAAATGTCATCTAGAAATCGCTTCCAAAATAACACATGCTGATATACCTCCGACTTTTCTATCAGAGAATCTTCCATATCCGCCAGGTATAATGTAGCTACTGATGGGGCTAACATAGCTCCCATTGCAATACCAGACAGTTGTTGATAAAAAAATTCCTTCTGACAGAAAGTAATTCTGAGTAAGGACCAATTCCACTAATTGAAGCAGGAACCTACGTGGTAGACGTTCTGGAGCATAAGAAAATTTTTGCTGCAAAAGATTCAAAACCTCCACTTGATCGATATTAGTGTAGAGGGAAACCACATCTAAGGTAACTAATAGAGCCCCAGGTGGAACATCCAAAGTAGATATCGCTTGCAGAAAATGAGTAGAGTCTCTAATGTAAGACTTGACCTGACCTGCCTCCTGCTTCAAATATTCATCGCAGAAAATTGAAAGTGGCTCCAGAACAGAGTTTCGACAAGATACTATAGGTCGTCCAGGAGGGGCCGTAAGGGACAAATGTCCCATATGGACAGTTTTTACGTTTACGGCGCTTATGTCAATCACTTGAGGCATTTAAGGAACATGCTCAGGACCTTCGCAGTCGTTTGATATCTCGGGGTTACCCGGTATCTGTGGTTTCTCGAGCGTATAAAAGGGCATGGTATACTCATAGAGAATGGCTGCTTGATCCTGCATATGCCACTTCAAAATCTTCAGATGTGTCAAAAATCATGGGGGTATTACCCTATACAGATCGGAGTAAGGAAGTTTTGCATATTTTAAAGTCACATTGGACAATTCTTCAGCTTCATGACTGTTTTCAGGTACCTCTACAGATCGCTTTCTCCAGAGGTCGGAATCTGGGTGATTGTCTTGTGAAAACATCTATGATGGAGGATCGTCTTTTATACCGGGAACCTGTTTATGGTCATTTCGCATGTCAAAATTGTGCATATTGTGTTTCTACTTTAATTGGTATTGAATGGAATCATCCAAAAACGCAACGAGTCTATCGACGTCGCTGGGACACAAATTGTGACTCTACTTATGTCGTGTATCTAATTAAATGCCCTTGCTCCCTCCTGTACATTGGTCACACTATTCGTTCTATGAGACGCCGTTTGATGGAACATGCATCTCGGCTTCGCCGAGAAGTGGCTTCAGCTCCTATGGTTTCTCACTGTTTAGAACACTCTCATAAATTTGAGCAACTTAATTGGTCTATCATTGATCATGTTCCAGCTGATCCTCGAAGAGGGCATAGAGAGGAACACCTTCAGCGATTAGAACAACGCTGGATATTTCTTCTCGATACGGTGGAGCCAGAAGGCTTGAATCGAGAAATTGATTGGCTGAGCCTATTGTGAAAGCAGCTGTCGTCATTATCTGGTTCTACCAATCGGCTCAGGGATTCCCCGTCATGTGGAGGGTTTTTCCCGGTCTTGATTGGTTGGTTCTTCCTTTAAAAGATGGTTGACTAGCCATTCTAATTTAGACCTGTGCTGCAGTGACGGCGTTTTGTGGATGGCTGTTGAGGAAGAAAAAGTTTTGGTTATTGCACTTGAAACAGGGCAAAGGTGCCCGAAACGTGCGCGTCGTGCAGTTGGATCTATATAACCAGCGTTTCTGGACTGAGATAAGTTTTTATATTTTTGTTCTAAAATTTTGAATTTTGGTGAAGAACCTTAATTAATAATAAAAAAGTAGCTACCCGCTTGGTGTAGGTCGTTTTCCCTTTCGACCTTCCTACGGCTAGCTCCGACAAATCAAAATATCTTTAACAGGTCGTGATGCTTAGGTTGGGTTTTCTTATATGATTACACATACTCTTTGGCATCCAATTCCACCGGGAAAGCAGTTGGATGCATTTTCTTGTAAAGGAATGGCTACCGACACCTTTGGTATACTCTGAATCAATACATCCCATTCCTCCAGTTCCCACGTTACAGCCAAGTCAATCTCCTATTTTCTCATATATTCCAACTTTTCAGAGCTCCTTGTGGTTAGGCCCCGGTAAATCCAAGACATAATCCCTTTCCGCACTAGGATCCCCAGGCATACGACCTCAAATCAGCCCGGTTCATTCCATAAATCTTGCCATATCCTTTTTTAAAAAAGCATTAACCTGGAGATAGCTATAGTTATCTCAGGCTGTCAAATCATAGAGATCCTTTATCCCCTCAAAATCTCATACACCCTCCTGGTATATTACCTGTGAAACCTGACTAAGACCCTGTCTGCCCATCGATGGAGTACTACTTTTCCTGGTCCTTCTCCCCAAAGCAAGCTGTCAAGGACAGTTGTTGTGAGCACTGTTTATCCTCTATATTTCCCATAAGTATTGCTACCATATAGACAGAGTATGCCCCACAAAAGGGGTTGTACTCCACCTACTGCCCCCTCCCCCCCACCAAACCAGACACTCTAAGGTCACTGGTGGGAGAGAAACTTCCTCCATTTGCATCCACTGTTTCTGTCGATCTCTGTGCCACAAATACATAGCCTGCAGTTGTGCTGCTATATAGTACTTCCTGAGGTTTGGGACCCCCAAGCCCTCTTCCAGCCTTGTTCTCCTCAGAATCCACGCTGCCACCCTAGGAGCTCGATTCTGCCAAATAAATCACTCCACCTTCCTCTGTAGCTGCCTTAACATCCTTATGGGCACTGATATTGGCAATGCCTAAAAAAGAAAGAGGAAACGCAGAAGCAACAGCATCTTTATCACTGCGATGCGACAGAACCAAGAAACATAACCCTAGCCACAACCACTAAGCATACCGTCCAGCTATTTCACATATGCCCAGGCAGGCCACAATAGAGGCAGAGTCTTTCTTGGCATTTTCTTTCATTTTCATCTGTGGTCAAGCATCACCTCATGGTACCCATCGCCCTGGGCTCCTATGGTGATGGTTGTAATTCTGGAGAAGCAATTCTGCAACTTAGTTCACTCTTCTCAGCATGTCTCTCCTGGCATGTTCTGCTAAGTGCCTTTCCATGTGCACACAGAGTGAATAACTCATCCAGGTGAGCTGGAGCAGTGAGATCCAATCAAAAATGGGCTGAGGGCCAGCTCATTCCAATCAAGGCCATTGACCCAGTGTTGGAACTCTGTAGAAGACTCCATTACAGTCCGTTGACTCTGACAGAGGGCCATCATGCTATTCTTCACCAACTGGGTTCAGTCCCAAAAGCAAGGGAAAGGGCAGCTCAATTGTCCAAGATGATATTGATCTGTTCCAACAAGAGAGTCGCCCATCTAGGGCTTTCTTGGTGAGTAAACTGTTGGCAAAGCTTACTTTGAGGGAATCAGTCTTGTACATGTACAGATTTATTTATTTAAAAGTATTTATATCCCGCCTTATCCTTCAATCAAGGCGATGTACACAGCAACCAATCGAATTATATTGACATTTGTGTTATCATGCAGTGTTATACAGTGAATGTGTGTGTGTGTAAGTTGGCGTTGATTCGAGGTGGGCTATTTACAGCATGAGCTTTTATACAATGTTCTGTACAAGGCAAAAGGGTAGGGGGGCTGGTGTTTGTCCAGGAGCTGTCGGGCACCATTATGTGCTCTCACTGTAGTGCTCAATAAAGAACGTTGTCTTGAGTTGTTTTCAAAAGTCCTTAATGTCTTCTGTCAATCGTAGTTCGTCAGGGAGGGTGTTCCATATTGCAGGTGCCACCATGGGTAGTGCTCTTCTTTCGGTGTTCTTGCAAACCTTGGTGAAGTCTTTTGGTGTGTTGATGGTGTCAGAGGTGCCTCTCCTCCTGGGTCTTGTGCTGATGTCAGGTTGTATGAGTGGTTGTAGGTTGAGTGCTGAGGTCCGGTGTTTGATTTTGAATATGTTTAGGACTGTCTTAGACCTGATGCGGGAGCTGATTGGGAGCCAGTGGAGGTGTGAACAGATGAAGCTGGGACCACAGCTTGCATTGGTGAATGAAACCTCGCAGTTCTCCCTGGGTGCCATCAAATTTCTCCAGCAAGGGTGTATGCATTTCTGGAAGTGGGATAGCCTATCATCCTTGATCTCAGTCTGAGGGTTAGGGAGCTTCCACCTTGTTCCGAAGATCCTGGCGTTGATCCTGCACAGATTGAAAGGCTCAGTAAGGTTCCTCAGAGCCCCAGTGACTCCATTGCAACCCAATCCCTGATCGAATCACCAACTATAACGGCTGTCCTAACCCTTCCCTCATGGGCACATGGCCCTGGAGAAACTTCCTCGGTGCGAGAGGGTTTCACATCACCTGGAGGACAGGTCCTAGTTACAGGATCACTTCCTGCCACACCAGGGTGATGCTCTCCTGTCACGTGACCTCTCTCCTCCATGGCAACACGGATGCTGCCAGACTGGAGGTGGGACTTCAGGACTATATCCCTGTAGGTCTCGTCTATGTACCTCTCTGTCTGTCTTATGCTTTCCAAGTCTGCTACTTTATCCTCTAGAGAACGGACTCGTTCCCTGAGAGCAAAGAGCTCCTTGCACCTAGTGCACACGTAAGACCTCTCACCAACTGGGAGAAAATCATACAATCATAAAATCATACAAATCATAAAATCAGACCTAATAGGCCTACTCACTGCCTAAACAAAAAAAATCACCCAAGCACTCTTATCAAGAAAAAAATGGGGGGGGGGGGAATGGAGGCTGTAACAAAGGACACCTCGGAAACCTAAATGAGGAGAGTGGAGGAGAGAAAGAATGGGGGGCTGGGGGGAAACGCAGAGTACTCCACTGAAAGCTCACTGACCAGCAAATTGCTATAATCGAGCCAGTGGGTGTTAAATGGAAATGTTTCACCTTGATTTGGGCACAAACTGTCACTATAAAAATGATCCTGCAGTCTGGTGGATCCTGCCCAGTGTGATCCCGCCCCTTTGCCAGTACCCGTAGGTAGGGGTTAAGGAGTTTAAGTTCCTTCTTCAAACTAATGTTCTGCTACTTCCTGGAGCAGGGCTCGTAGGGAAATGTAGTTTATCACCAGTTCAAATGAAGAGTAGTGTGACTCAGAATGTTTTTAAGCAAAAAGGGATTTATTTCCCCTCCCGGGGTTGGACTCCACAAGGATAAAAAGGTAACACAAAATCATCTGCTCTTTGGCAGAAAAGGACAAAAATAAGAATAGCTTCATTCAGCATGAAATAAACATTTCTTTCCAGCAGGTTGAACTTCACCACATTGTTTCATACAGCTCTGTTTTTCTCACAGCCAGCTTGTATTTTCTTCACCATATATTTCTAACACAAAGATATTATCTGTTCAGATAAGGTAATCGTGCAATCCATTTCCTCTGTGGGGTAATTCATACAAGATGGCTCTGTGTCCATAAGTTCCACCTCTGAGGTAGGAATAGTCTGACCAGTTCTTTCTAGGGCTGCGCCCTTTTCTCCAACCCTGAGCTTTTCAATACATTCAGGATTTAAGTACTGTTTAAAACCAGTACCGTAGCCCCAACCTTCCAGGTCATTAAATTCACAAGGATTCCTGTAATCCCAGCCCTTGGGCTTACCTGGGGACCTGGCTGTGGAAGCTTTTCTCTGGGGTTTAAAAATACCGGTTGGTTCCCTGCTGAACCTGTGTGAGGCAGTTTCCAAATGCCTTCCTGGCTGCTTATAATCCCGAGTATATTTCAGCTGGTCTGGTCTGCTCCTCCTATAGCTCTCAGCCGGAGCCTCTGACCTCCCTTCAGCTGGAAACTCCGTCCACCTTCTGACTGGACGTCCGCTTTCCTCTCTCTCTCTCCCCTCTCTGCCTGCTGGGGCTTCCTTATGAGACAGCTTTCCTGGGTAGGGCCTGGCTCCACCCCCTAGCAGGTGTTCAGACTTTCCTCGTGACTCTTTGCTAAACTGATAGCAGGGGCGTGTTTCCTTCTCTCGTGCCTGGTTTCCCTGACAACTGGTAGCCATGTGCCTTTGTTTATCTTGCAGCCCTGCACTTTCTACCTGGTTTTTAAGCATTTCTACCGGGCCAGAAGGACTTGCTATGTCACACCAGCTAGTTTATCCCTTTTGGATCACAAGACAAAGTGGTGACCAGGAGGTAGCTGTCCAGATGGTCCCTCGCATGCATGGGGCTTCTGGATAATGCATACCCATAGATAAACAGGTGAAGGGTGCAATTCAACCAAAAACAAAGGAATAAACCAAAAAGAGAACCCAAAAATGAAACTAAACAGGAACATCATAAAAACATGTGGGCAAGATCCTCATCTTGGCTGCAAAGGGGACAATGTGGGGAAATGTTCCAGGAGATGCTATTTAAAAAACTGCTGTTGGTCACTGCTTTATGCACCACCCTGCTGAAACTGGGAATCAGCTTGGAATACATAAGACTCCCAGCAGGGACCCTCCTTACCCCTAGATGTTCTATTCAGATAGTGTCTGGGCAGAAGACAAGGACAAAATAGTGCACTGTATGAACCATCAGCAGGTAGAGGTCTTTCCATGACATGGAATTGAAGGATCTCTGGGAAACTGCTGCTTACTAAGGTTGGTAGGGTGAAGAGGCTGAGACAAGGGTGGTTGTTAAATACAGGGTCAGAGGGGTGAAGTCCAAGTCAAGCAGAGACCCCCGACCCTAAGAGCTCTCTCCATCAGAGTGGCTTGGCTGAGGGCTAAGCAGCTCCTGATCTGCTGAAGAATCCTGTCAGTTGCGGACAGGTCAACCCTATGTCCTGCTGGGCTGGCTATAAGGGCTTGGCATGCCACCACCAATGGTACTCCAACAGGTCCCCATCCTTAGTGACTCTGACCAAGAGAAGCCATGTGATTAACACAGGGTCCTTCAGAACATCCATGCCCATTGTCCTAATACAGATGGTGTGGTTCATTATTAGGACTAGGGCTAATAAAATCCATTCAAAAATGAGGGCCTTAGACTTTAGGAAGACTAACATTGCCAAGATGGGCCAATACCTCAGGGAGTCATTATCAGGATGGGAACAGCTGGGGGAAGTTGAAAAAGAGTGGGCAAATCTGCAAGAGGATATTTTAAGGGCAACCAACCTTTTTGTTAAAATGGTAAATAAAGGTTAAAGGAAAAGGAGACTGCTATGGTTTTCGAAAGAAGTAGCTGAAAAGGTGAAAAAAAGAGAGAGGCCTTCATGAAATACAAGAGATCACAGAGAAAGGAAGACAGGCCTCTATATTTGGAAAAACTTAGAGAAGCTAGCAAAGTAGTCAGGAAATCAAAGATTCAAAAAGAGTAGGAAATAGCCAATGCAATAAAATGGGGGGATAAGACATTTTTCAGATATGTTAGTGAGAAGAGGAAGGTCAAAAGTGGTATTGTCAGACTCAACGGTGAAGGGGAGGAATATGTAGAAGCTGATAAGGATAAAGCGGAATTGCTTAACAAATATTTCTGTTTTGTGTTCACAGATGAAGAACCAGGAGCAGGACCTCAGAAAACACCCACAAACAGGAACAGAAGCGAGGGGCATCTTGAACAATTTTCAAAAGACTGTATTTGTGAGGAACTAGCTAAACTTAAAGTAGACAAAGTGATGGGACCAGATGGGATACACCCTAGAATACTGAGGGAACTTGGGGATATTCTAGCAGCATCACTGACTGACCTTTTCAATGCCTCACTGGAGTCTGGAGTGGTGCCAGAGGCACATGTGGTCCCTTTACACAAAGGTGGAAGTAAGAATGTGGTTGAAAACTACAGGCTGGTTAGTTTAACCTTGGTGGTGAGTAAATTATTGGAAAAGCTGCTGAAAGGGAAAATAGTGAGGTTTCTGGAGTCCAACGGATTACTGGATCCAAGGCAACATGGATTCACCAGAGGCAGGTCTTGTCAGACAAATCTGATTGATTTCTTTGACTGGGTGACCAGGAAGCTGGACCGAGGGAGAGCCCTAGATGTGGTGTATTTAGATTTCAGAAAGCCTTTGACACTGTTCCACACAGGTGTCTTATAAACAAACTGAGCACACTAGGGATAGACTCTAAAGTTACTGGTTGGGTTAGAAACTGGTTGAGTTGGGGGCGACAAAGGGTACAGGTAAATGGAGTTCACTCTGAGGAGAAGGAGGTTACCAGTGGTGTGCCCCAGGAATCTGTCCTTGGTCCGATTCTTTTTAACATCTTTGTTAGTGATATTGCGGAAGGGCTGTCGGGTAAGGTTTGCCTCTTTGCGGATAATACCAAAATCTGCAATAGAGTAGATACCCAGGAAGGTATAGATAACATGAGGAGGGATCTAGCTAAGCTTGAAGAATGGTCTAGAATTTGTCAGCTGAGATTTAATGTTAAAAAATGCAAGATCATGCATTTTGGCTGCAGCAATCCAAGGGAGCGATATAGTATAGGGGGTGAAGTACTTCTGTCCACAAAAGAAAAGCAGGACCTAGGTGTGATTGTTTCTGATGATCTTAAAGTAGATAAATGGGTAGAAAAGGTGACGGTGAAAGCTAGAAGGATGCCTGGGTGCATAGACAGAGGAATGGCCAGCAGAAGAAAGGAGGTGATAGTACCTCTGTCTGTCTTTGGTGCGACCTCATTTGGAGTATTGTGTGCAATTCTGGAAACTGCACCTTCAAAAAGATATAAGCAGGTTTGAGTCGGTATAGTGGGTGGCTACTAAAATGGTTAGTGGTCTTCGTTATAAAGCATATGAGGACAGACTTAAGGATCTTAATATGTATACTTTAAAGGAAAGGCGGGATGGAGGTGATATGATAGAGATATTTAAATACCTCTATGGCATAAGGAGAGCCTCTTTTGATTGAAAGCAAGCTCTGCTATGAGGGGACATAGGATGAGGGTGAAAAGGGATAGACTTAGGAATAATATGCAGAAATATTTTTTTACAGAAAGAGTGGTAGATGCATGGAATAGTCTCCCAGTGGAGGTGGTAGAGATGTGAACGGTATCTGAATTCAAAAAATCATGGGACAAACACAGAGGATCTCCAAAGGAAAAAAGGGGACTGTTGTAGTGATTGATATGGAAGGGCAGACTAGATAGGCCTTGTGGTCTTTTTCTGCTGTCATGTTTGTATGTTTGTATGTTTCTAAATGTTTCCCCATGGTAAACAGTTGGCTCTCTTCCACAAACAGTATGCTCCAAGCCTTAAAAAAGGTCCAGTAGAAGAAAGGCAGATGATGCAGGCCATGCGCATACCCTGCTGCATTGATGACAAAAAATTGCTAATCATACTGCAGCTCATAAACTTGGCAGAGAAAGAAGGCCATCAGAGCATGCCATTGTGGAGGAGGGTCTGCACACATAAATCTCTTCAGGGCCTGAAGGCAGAAGGTTTGGACTTGACTTCTCAGGTACACAACTCCTTGCCCACCTAACCTCCCTCAAGGGAGATTCAGGATGCCTGCAGAGAACCAATAGAAGACCACTGCCAGCCCAGACATCTAGTAGTTTCCTCTGAGTCTGGGTAAAGAACTCTGAGGAGGGACCCAGGGTCATCAGCTAATGCCACAGCATGGTTGCTACCAACTCATTTACCACCAAGACCCTGCCATGGAAAGACAACAGTCAAAGCAGGCTTGATCATGACCTAAGGCAGGCTTCCACCTTCTCCACTAGCTTATGACAGTTGATGGAGGCCGTGACTTCTTCGACAGATAGGTGGACCCATAGATACTTTATGTTCTCCCTACCCCAGGCATCATTAGTAAACTGGCTAAAGTCTGCATCCACTGACTGCAGTCCTACTAAAAGGCCTGAGCATTTGGCCCAGTTGATCTTGGCAGAAGATGCAGCTTAAGAGACTCACTAGCAGGCATGCATCCTCTCCAAATCCTCTTGGTCATGACCATGAGGAGTACATTGTTGGCATAGGCTAAAAGGATGACTCACCTGTCAGGATCCTGTGGCACCATTCCAGTGAGCCACCTGCAGAGGAGGAGGAAGAACAGCTCAATGACCAGGGCATACCCTGGACAACAAGCACTGCTGACCCACTCCCCTCTTGAATGCTAATGGTGTCATCAAGGACCAGTTCACCTTCTCATGGTTCTTTGTGCTCAAGTAGAGGAGCTAGAAAAGACCCAGGAAATGGGATCCAAGCCCAAATGCTCACAAGGTATTCATGAGGGAACAGTGATCCACCCAGTCGAAGGTCTTCTTCAAATCCAACAACAAAAAGACCACCAACAGACCATTCCTGCCAGTATAGTTAATTATGTCCCGGACCAAAAAAGATATTATCAAAAATGGTCCAGCCTGGCACCATGTAAGACTAGTTAAGTTCAATCACCTCTGCCAATACAGTGGTTAGCCATTGAGACAATGCTTTAACTATGATCTTATAATCTGTACAGATCAGTGCAAAGGATACCAGATCATTCTGTCTTGCAGATCTCCCCCCTTAGGCAAAAGGGTCAACACGGTGCAATGGCAGGAAACTGGAAACCTTCCCTGTCTCCAGGGCTTCACTCAGAACCTGCAGGAGATCAGACCCTAGCAAGACAAAAAAGTGACAGAAAAATTCTGTTGTTAGCCCGTTCATGCCCAGAGACTTCCCATGTGACATCTGGCTGAAAGCAACAGAGAGAGCAGCCAAACTCAGGGATTCATCTAGCCTCTGTCTGTCCTCCTCACATATAAAAGAAAGCAGTTTTCACAGGAACTGGGTTGACTGGGTCTGGGAAGAAAAGAGTCAAGTAGAAATCCTCACCTTGATTTTCACCAAGTCTGTAAAGGAGATGCCACCTGCATCCAGCAAGCAAGCTATGTTTCATGTGCCCCTCTGTTCTTCAGTTCAAAGAAGAAACACTGACCATGGTCCATTTCCCAGAGGAATTGAATCCATGACCTCATGTAGGACCCTGACTCCCTGCTCTCGAGAGCATGAAAGGCATGCTTCCTCTCCACATACTCAAGCTTCAGGCCCTCATCCTGGGTCACAGAGAGGTAGGTCTCAAGGTTGAGCACCTTCTTAAAGAGCCACCCAACCAGGCAAATCCACTCACCATTGACACCTCTGAAATACCGCTGACAGAGAATCCAGAGACGGACCTTCTCCATGTTCCACCACTTAAAGACTGAGGAGAAGTTGTTCTCCTGACCCTGCCAGTTCATCCAAATCTCATGGAATGCCACCCTGAACCACTCTTCTTTGAAGAAGGAGTTGTTTAAATGCCGGTAAGTGATGCAAGATTCAGCCAGGTTGAGCCTCATTTTGACAGTCACAGTGATGGGATTCAAAATGGCTGTCACATCCATTGCACTTGACAGGGGTCGCAGGATTAAGAAGTGGCTAAAGTACTATCGGTTGAGGCTAGAGTGAGGGATACCAACCTGCTTCACTCAAACACAGGTAAAGAAAATGGCTTTCCATGGATGCTGCCTTGCGCCCGGCATCGGTCAGCGAGTAAAGGCGTAAAGCCTCTCATAAGATGTCTGTTGAGGGGTAGGTCTCGTGACCAGTCTGGTTGAGAACATTGAGGGTACAATTAGTCACTTTTGTGCACTAACTCCTTACCAGGATTCAGTATCTCCAAACATAGAAATATAGAAACATGATGGTAGGAAAAGACCACATGGCCTAACTAGTCTGCCCTTCCATATCAACTACAATAGTTCCCTTTTTTACTTTAGAGATCTTTTGTGTTTGTCCCATGCTTTCTCCAATTCAGATACTGTCCTTGTCTCTACTACCTCTACCGGGAGACTATTCCATGCATCTACCACTTTCCATAAAAAAATGTTTCCGCATATTACTCCTAAGTCTTTTGCCTTTCACCCTCATCCTATGTCCCTTCGTAGCAGAGCTTGCTTTCAATTGAAGGCGGGTCTCCTCCTGAGCATTTATGCCACAGAGGTATTTAAACATCTATATCATATCTCCTCTTTCCCGCCTTTCCTCTAACAAATGCATATTAAGATCTTTAAGTCTGTCCTCATATGCTTATAATGATGACCACTAAGCATATTAGTAGCCATCCTCTGCTCCAACTCCATCTTGTTTATATCCTTTTGAAGGTGTGGTCTCCAGAATTGCACACAATACTCTAAATGAGGTAGCACCAGAGACTTATACAGAGGTACTATCACCTCCTTTTTTCTGCTGACCATTCCTCTCCCTATGCACCAAGCATGCTTATGTCTTTCACCATTGCCATTTCTACCTGTTTAACCACTTTAAGATCATCAGAAACAATTACACCCAGGTCCCACTCTTCTTTCATGGACAGAAATACTTTGCTTCCTGCACTGTAACACTCTCTTGGATTTTTGCAGTCCAAATGCATGACCCTGCATTTTTTAGCATTAAATCTCAGCTGCCAAATTCTCAACCATTCTTCAAGCTTAGCTAGATCCCTCCTCATGTAATCTACTCCTTCCTGGATGTCTACTCTATTGCAGATATTGGTATCATCCGCAAAGAGGCAAACCTTACCTGACAGCCCTTCAACAATATCACTAACAAAGATGTTAAAAAGAATCGGATCAAGGACAGATTCCTGCAGCACATAACTGGTAACATCATTCTCCTAAGAGTGAGCTCCATTTACCTGTACCCTTTGTCGCCTCCCACTCAACTAATTTATAACCCAGTCAGTCACTTTAGGGTTCATCCCTAGGATGCTCAGTTTGTTTATAAGCCACCTGTGCGGAAAGGTGTCAAATGCTTTACTAAAATCTAAGTATCGACAACTGATAAAAGAAGCCTGACCTCCCAGGCCCATCCATAGGCACATACACATTCAACAAATTAACTGTGCAGCTATCGACAAAGCAAATCCAGAGGTGAAGCATCCAGCCTGGCATCACAGATCAGGCATCCAGCACTTCCACTTGCTGGGCAAGCTAAACAAGGTGGCCACCCCTTTGCTGACTTCCATGGCATGGTTTAAGAACAACTTGCTGCCCCAATCGAGAAGCCAGAAAGCTCCTGGCTGGAGTCCTGTGAGTCTCCTATAAAAGGACACTGAGTACCTTTTTGTTTGTAGGAACAAGAGCATCCAGTGCCTAGAGAGACCCTCCCTGTAGCCTTTAACATTGAGGATGCAAAATGTCAGAGCCATGTTCTGTCTAGCAAGGTTTCAGACCGAGTACCAGCCCGGGTACAGCCCTATTACAGAGCCACACAATACCGGTGTGGTTCCACAAGCTCAGTGAAACCCCTGGAGGTACAAAGAAGCATCCTCTGAGATGCCTTCTACAGATGTTACAGTCCCCCCAGAAGCATGTTTGCCACCCTGATCCGGCCTTCCTCTCTTCATTAAGATGACCACCTCAAAGAGATGGTGGAGGGTTGAGAGGCCTGAGAGCTCCATGCTCACTTCTGACCCTCTTTCCTCAATCTGTCACTCTTATACTCACTCTTTCCCCTCCACCACCTATCCATCTCTATTGCTTGGGACCTAGGGGAATGAGAATGAATCATCTTACCCTGGTACACACCCAGATCTCTGTCCCAGGGCATATGTGGGGCCGTATCTCTTCCCCTTCCCGAATGCCAAGAAAAAGCTGCAGCAGTGACAATAGCTATAAGGCATGGAGGAGAAGGTGTGAGATCCCTCTCATTTCTCCCTTAGGGCTTTCTCCCCCCCCCCCCCCCATATCACTTTATGGGACAGGAAGGGGATCTCTAGGAGGACACAGTCTTCCCTGAGCCCTGCAGCTGTGTTGGGTTCTCAGATGATAACTGAACCCTATTCTCTTCCTCCTATGGGCCTTCTAATCTCACATCCCCTAAAACTACTTATTGGGGAAGGAAAAGAGGGGAGACCCCAGGGCTATTTCCTGGGGATTGATCCAGTTCTCAAACTGGGGGCCCATCCCCATTTCCAAAACTTTAATGTGCTCTGCTGCTTTCACAGTCAGTGATGGACCTGCAGGGAGTGTGGGGGAGCTATAGGCATCCCCAGGGTAGAGTTTGGTGGAGGAGTCACTTGAGAATGACATCAGAGAGAGGAATGCCATTTCAAAGTCCCGTCTCTCAATGACCACTGGGTTTTCACTGTGGGGTGGGGTTGTAGTTATCAGCATCTCCTCCAGGTGTCCTGAAAACCACCCCAGACACCTTTCACTATGCCTCGTCTCCTGCCCCTCTGGAAAAAATTGTGGAACCTTTAACGAAAGGGTGGGGTCTTCTCCATCCCTTTCCACTTGTCTATGACAGCAAGAACAGGGTTGGAAATAGAGGAAGGTGAAAAGGGAAGTCCCTGACATGATATATCAGGAGAGATGTGGCAAAGGACAGACTAGAGTGCATGCAGTGAAGCTACAAAATAGTACGTTAAGATTAATTGGAGAAAATATTTTTTCACTGAACACATAAAGCCCAATATTCTTCTGGGACAACTATGTGCTGCTACAGCGCTGCTACAGGTATTCAATGCCAGGGTCATATGTGGCCCCAGCATTGAATATCCACAGCCCACAATTCTGCAGAAGTTAATCAGGCAGCGGCTCAGTATCAACGCTGCCCAGTTAGCTCCCATGGGTAAAGGTAGGCCAGCTTTACCCGCGGGTGCTAACCAGGCAGCAGAGCAATATCGCCGCTGCCCGATTAGCAACTGGTGAGGCCCCCAGTACGTCTCAGAACGCCCATAACATACCCCAATGCCAAGTGGTTAGCATTGGGACATGTGCGGTATTAATCAGCGAATATCCCATGCCTTTGAATAGAGAGATCACATGATGTGCTGGAGAAGAGCAGACGGTCCTTTAAGGTGTCTTAATCTGGAGGAATTCTTGCCTACCTGAGGACCGGGCCAGTGCTAATCACCCCTCAGAGTCTGTGAGCGGAGTGTTGTGCGCCTCGAGGATGAAATCGGTGCAGAGGGACAGAGAAAAATTGCATTCAGTTGTTTCCAAGATGTCGCAGGCCCCTGACTCACCTGGCCAAATGCACAGGCTGCTCTGGTGAAAGAAGTCACAAATGCAGTAGTGGGGGCTCTGTCTTCTAAATTTGATCTTGTCTTTGGCAAGTTAGATGAAATGCAAAGAGCTTTTGAGACTTTTGGGAGTCGACTGATGGAAGCGCAACAACATCTGTCCCACGCTGAAGACACTGTTGGGGTGGCTGAAAAAGATCTGCAGTGATTGCAGGACCTTCTTACTAAGCACACCGACAAATTGGAGGACCTTAAAAATCGAAGCTGGATAAATAATCTCTGCTTTGTTGGTATTCCTGAATCTGTCAAGGAGCTACAGCTCCAACTCCCGAGGATACTTGGAGATTCTTTTGCCACTTTCGCTGTCCCTCGGAGATGACTGCGGGCGACTATAGACTGAGCACGTGCACCATGAATGCCGATAAGGGCCTCAGGCTAAAGACCCTGGTTAGTGCTCACCAGATTTCTGAACTATGCTCAAAAAGACAGAGTATTACGGGCCGCTTGGGCGGGGTCCCATCTGCCATGAGGGACATAAAACAGCCTTGTTCCAGGATTACTCAGGATCTCTGCCAAAAAGAGAAGAGCATATGTGGGAGTCTGTCAAAGACTGGTCAATCTGGGAATTCAATTTACTCTTCTCTATCCAGCACATCTCCAGGTGATTCATAATGGAGCCCCAAAGGTTTTCAAGAGTGTGGAACTGGCAGCACAATATTATTATTATTCTTATTAAGCATTTATAAAGCACTACCAAGCTTATGTAGCGCTGTATGTTAAGAGACTGCAACTCAACCCGACTGCGGAGCCCAAGCAGCCTTGAACACTAGATATCGTGGCCAGGTGATGGTCTTTGATGGATCCGTATCTGAGACTTTATGAGCGGTTGACCATTCAGCCCCACTTTTGAAACTCTTTATATGTAGTTTATGGGGGCTCTCTCGGGTTCTGGAGATTGCTAGGGTGATCTATCGACCGGGTGACTATGAACGATCAGCCGCTTGGCGGAATTGGTAAAGAACCTTGCTGGTTAACATTGGCTGCTGTTTGACCCGGAGAGCTCCAGCACGCTGATGGAACTATGAGCACTGGCTTAGTTCTTTAACATGCCTTGTCTTTCCATTGTTTGCATTTCCATGTTGATTATGACTGTTCACTGTATATACTTGCTGGGGGTTCCGGGGTTCTATGGGGTTGTGTGTATGGGGGGGGACTGATTGAAAATGGGGATGGGTACTTGAATCTTAGGGTAAGCCACATGGGGGGAGTGGAGGATGTGTGTGGGAGAACATATGTTGGTCTGTGTGCAGGGGAGGAATGCGGGGAGGCTGGCTGAATTGCCACACTGCTGGAAACTGGGCCAGAACCTGGGAGATCGGCCAATGTTTGTTCTCCATGCCACTGGTGGTTCTGTGGAGAGGCAGTTTGCAGGGGTTCAGGGGTGGCTGCAGCAACTGACGGGCGGGGTGCCTTGTATGGGCCCCCTAGGTGGCCTGTTTGGGCAACTCTTGCTCTAGCCAGGGCTAGGTGGATCCCCCAGGGGACTGTTTCGACTCCTGTATGTATTGGGGGATGGCAGACCCCGTCCTGTCCCCTGGGCCGAGAAATACACGTTCTATCGGAGGTAATTGTCTTTCCCTACCCTAGGACAGCCTGTTCAGATATGGCTGGCTTACGGCAGATATGGCTGGCTTATGGCTGGCTTTTCCTACCCTAGGACAGCCTGTTCAGATATGGCTGTTTTTCTCTTCTTCTTTCTTGTGCAAATGGGCTGGGCCTGTTGGTGTTTACATGTGGAGGGAGTTCTGCCTGGGTAGTTGGATGGGAATATTACCTTTGGGATGATTGTGTGCTGGGTAGAGGGGTTGTGGGCTAGATGGGGTATGGGTTATCTTGTTTGGGGTGGGGGTGCAATGTTATAGTGTGTGAATGGGAGGGTGGATGTTTGGTACTTGGGTGGCAGGTGAAATGGTTGGTTGGATAGGGGCGAGGGACCTTGACACATCAGGGTGTGATAAGAAGCTGAGCGGAAGCTGAGTAGGGTGGGAGTGGGGAGGAAGGGTGGAGGAGTGGGAGGAGGGGAGGGTGGGGTGGAGGGGGAACTGGGTCATGAATGGTGGTGGATGACTGCTAAACACCATGCTCATGGGAAGGAAGTGGGAGGGGGGTTAATGGGCAATAGGCATGGGGGATTAGGTGACAGCCATAGCTGGGTAGGTAGGTTTGTGCAGTCTTGCACAGGAGAGGATAGGATGGGATTAGAGGGACCCTAGGCAAGGGGGGGGTCCCTTGTTCTTACAGTACTGTCTACCAGTGGAGCCAATATAGTGCTTGGGGAATAGGATGAGGATAATCTCCTCGGCTGGGTACCCCCATTAAATGGTATAAGGTTCTGAATGCCCTGGCGATACACCAGTGTGATATTGCCTTTCTTCAGGAAACACAACAGTCTGTTGCAGAGCATACGAAGCTGGGCAAAGACTGGGTGGGTCAGGTGTTTGGAGCCCCTGCACAGGGGAAAAAGGGAGTAGTAGTTATTTTGATCCATAAGCGGGTTTGCTTTGCATGCATCACTGAGTACTGGGATATGTCGGGCCATTATCTTAAAGAGGGAATTAGAGGGGAGGCCCGTAATTTTATGCAGACATGTATCAGGAAAGGATAGAGCAGGGGCGCTTCACCTGGGGAGATAATTGGGCGCATATTGTTCTCCTCCCTAAACCAGGAAAAGACCCCCTGTCAGCCTCATCATACAGACTGATTTCATTGATTAATTTTGACTTAAAGATGTTGGCTAAAATTCTGGCAGATCATCTGGCTCCTCTGCTGTCAAGCTTGGTACAGGTTTCACAGGCTTTATGAGAGGGAAGTATGCAGCTTGCAATTTGCGGAAGATAATCGCATCTCTTCATTGGGTCCATGAACATCAAATACCATCTTTGTTGATAAGCTTCGATGCTGAGAAGGTATTTGACAGGGTGGGTGGGATTATCTTTTTCATCTCCTGTTCCATTATGATTTGGGGAGCAGTTTATACATATGATACAATTGCTCTATTCAGAGTCTTCGGCTGGGATGGTGTCCAACAGGATGCTCTTTGAGGTCTTTCACCTGGGGCACGAGACGCAGCAGGGATGACCCTTTCCCCCTTGTTGTTTGTCTTGTCTTTGGACCCATTAGTGCGCAAATTGGTAGAGTGTACTAGTGAGCAAGTTGGCAGAGTGTAAAGAGGCACCTGGAGTTCTAATCGGGCAGCTGGAGTTTAAGATGTCTGCCTTCGTGGATGACATGTTGGTCCATCTTACCTCTCCGAGATTGTCGTTGCTCTGGGTGCTTGCCAAATATTCAGCCTTTGGGGAGGTTGCAGGCCTTCAGATTAATCAGGATAGATCAGAGGCCTTGGATGTAAAGGGGCACCTAAGTATGTCATGGGGGGTCACTCTTCACATTGCAATGGGCCAACACAGCTTTTACATACTTGGGAATACAACTACCTGGGGACCCTCGATCACTCTATCGGCGGAATTGTAATAGGGTACTACAGCAGCTGCGGATCCGACTGCATGACTGAACCCCCCTGCAGTTGTCGCTGATGGGGCGGGTAGCAGCCTTTCATATGGTGTTGCTTCCTAAATTGTTATATGTGCTGCAGAACTTACCATTCCATCTTTTGCATAAGAATGTTGTTATGACAGAATGGGAATTGCACTGTTTCCTCTGCAAGGGTAAAAGGGTGAGGGTACCATTAGCATGCTTGCGTGGATCCTGGAAAAGGGGAGGACTGGGTCTTCCAGATATCACCCGTTGTGTGCAGGCATGTCAATTGCGCCATCTCTGTGAATGGCTAGAGCATACTGAGGTGTTTACACCACATGCCTTGGAAGAGGAATTTGTTTTTCCTCACACTTTTCTGGCTGTGCTACATCTGGAAAGCCAGGTCTTGCTGCAACAGCTCCAGCGGAGACTATTGCTTGGTACGATAAGGGGAGTGTGGCGGCAACTATGTGTGCACTGGAAGACATTGCCTATGGTCTCCAGTTGGTTACCTATTCAGGGCATTGTGCATTTTTTGCCTGAGATGGATACCTGGGTATTTCATGAGTAGGCAGTAAAAGGGTTATGTAGTTTGGGTCATGCGGTGGATGCATCTGGGTATTGTAAATATTTCCAGGCCCTATGGGCCGAATAGGACCTGGAGGGGATGCACCTTTTTGCCTATCTCCAGTTGCACCATTATATTGGGTCCCTCAACCAGGACTCCCTAATGGCAGAGATGCCAGCATGGACTTTGCAATTTTTTGAATTAGGGGAACAAACATGTCCGTCTATCTCCAAATATTTGCGTAAATTGTTAGATTGGTCATCTTCCCCAGATTTTTCCAAGATCAAGCAGTGGTGGGCGGATGAACTGGGCTCCCCGGTCATCCCAGACACGGTGTTGGGAATGGTGCATTGTATTCTTGATTTGGTTCAGTCTGCGAGGATGCAGGAGCTGCAGTTTAAGGTGGTGTACCCACTCGCTTTTCCATATAGCGAGCAATGCAGAATCAACTGACGCGGGATGGGGGCTGTCCGTGGTGTTCAATGCTGATGGCGGATTTGGGTCATAAGTGGTGGGGTTGTGAGGAGATACAGCGGTACTGGTGCCAAATTCAGGCCTACCTTTTTAGTTGGCCAGCAGGTGGAGTGAATGGCAACTCTTGTGGTCTTTGACCAGCTAACACTACACTCCCTAAGGGATGATGGGTCTGGTTGTTAATATGAAGTCTATATAATGCGGAAGCTACCCTTGTTACGGCAGTGGAGAGATTCTCCAGCTCCCACATTTTGGGAGTGGTGGAATAGTTTTCACCAGTTGATGCTATTGGAGCACCTGGACGCTAGGGGGAGCGCCAAGAGAAGGGAGCATTTTTGGCTCTTTGGGAATGGTACATAATCACACTGACGTCCAGGCAAGCAATGAATTACTAACACTTTAGGGAGCTACTTATCAGAGTGACTTTACGGTCATGGATGGGGGGGGTACCTACCAACAATTTAATGAGGTGGTGTCTATTCCCCGAGGGTCTTCCAACTAGACTGATAGTATATATCTGTGTGTGAGTTGGATGGTATCAAGCAATGGCTCGGGATCAAATGGGAAGGGAAGACTGGGGGGGTTCTTATTAAACCAAAAAAAGTGCAAAATGTTTGTTCTGATTTCTGTTTATTTCGGGGCGATGTGTAAAAATACCCATGCCCCTGAGTGCTGTATTTTTTCTGGTTCAATAAATAATATTATATCTTTAAAAAATGCCTTTGAATATTGGGCCCATAATTAAGTTCTGGAATATGCTGCCAGAGAATGTAGTAAAAGCTTGACATGTAGTTGGGTTTAGAAAAAGTTTGGAGAAAGATCCTGGAGGAAAAGTCCATAAACCATTTTAAAGTGGATTGAGGGAAATTCACTGCTTATTCCTGGGATAAGCATCATGGAATCTGTCCACCTTTTAGGATCCTGCCAGAAAGGGCTGGTGCTAAGATTTCAAGTGCCCCCAGGGCCATATGAAAGACTATGCTAGTGGTGTGGCCTCAAAGAACACAAATACAGAAGTGGCACTGATTAGCAGCATGGAACCTGGATTGGCCACTGTTGGATACTGGGCTCAATAGACCTTTCATCTGACCCTGTAAGGCATATCTTATGTTCTTCTGATCTTCCAAGAAGCCCAATAAGAGCGAGTTTCCTACTTGTGGCTGAGGAGGGGGGAGCGGGGACGCCAGCTTCACAAGTCACACAGGGCATATTTCTAGCTTGGTATGGTGCTGCCTGCAAACTATAAATCAATGTCCTCCTTCCTCATTAACCGATGACCTGTGGCTACACCCACAATGGCATTTTAGTTTTTTCATTTCCTAATTTTTTATTCTTCAGCAGTTTGGTGCCCCCCTAAAAGTTGGTGCCTCTGTTGCGCCAGTCTTGCTGTCAGGTATTTGTGACCTGGATTGGTCACTGTAGGAAAGAGGATACTGGATTTGATGGACCTTTAGTCTGACTCAGTATGGCAAATTATGTTCTTATGCTTTTGGCTGCTTTGAGGCTCGAATAGCCATACCTCCTGTGGCACTGCCTCCTGAGGGGGCAGTAGCAGTAGAAAGTGAGGTGGAGGGGATGCACAATGCCCCTCTGTAGGACTGGTCTGAGGCATCCAAGGAAATGCATCCAGCAAAAATAGAGTTTGAATTTATATGGTTGTAGCACACCCCTTAGGTAAAGTATTCACCACCAAAGGAGGGGGCAGAAGAAATACCATATTTGCCCCTTGCTCAGGCTTACTGGCTCAGGTGAAGACAAAGCAAAAAGTAGGTTCTTGTCTGTCAAGAGGTCATACATAACTCAAATTCCCCAGCTTCCCTTCAGAGTGCTTTGTGTGTTTAAGAACTGACCCTTGTCATATACCAAAGCCTTTACAAAAATAGCAATTGAGATACTCTAAATGAAGCCAGCTGAATCTTTACTGCAGGTATCACTTAAGAAAACTGTATATGAACCAGTAATATAGTTACAGAAAAAAAACAGATTAGTGATTATCAACATACTCAAACAAAGCTAATATACAATATTCAAGTTTGAGGAGTAAGTTTATTGTTTATTAAAAACTTATTATACTGCCCATCACAAAAGCATCTGAGCGGTTTACAAAGATATCAAAGGCTGCTGGAAAGAGAAAAGAACGCCAATTCAAATGGACAGGAAAGGAAAGAGTAGAGGTAAAGAATAGAGGGGGGATAAAGGATCAGAGAGCAAGTGAAGGAGTAGGCTGGTAAGTGCGCTTCAGCATGGGGTGGGGGGAAAGGGGGACAGTGGGAGGGGGAAGGTTGAAGGTGCAGCAGAAAAGGTGGGTTTTTAGTTTGGCCTTAAAGGTTTTGAGTGTTCAGTAAGGTACCACAATCAGTCTTCTAATCTACTGCACTAAGAGTGTAGTATCTAAAGCAGGGGTCTCAAACACGCGGCCCGCGGGCCGCATGCGGCCCGCGAGAGACATTTGTGCGGCCCGCGATGCACAGAAAAAAAAAAAAAACCCGGCTTCTGCAGCCTCTGTCTACAGCCACCACAAGCCTGATCAGCATCGGGGAGTTGAGCAGGAAGGAAAGCTCCTCCCCGATCACTTCCACAAGGTCAATCAGGCCCACCGGAACCCCCGGACACAGCAACATTCCAAAGGAAGCACCTCCAGGTGCTGCTTAATGCCGCTACAGCCACCACAAGCCTGATCGGCGTCGGGGAGGTGAGCAGGAAGGAAAGCCCCTCCCCGATCACTTCCACAAGGCCAGTCAGGGCCACCATAATCCCCGGACACAGCAACATTCAAAAGGAAGCACCTCCAGGTGCATCACTGCCTCCCTCTGCTTTTCTGGCTCTCCAGTCTCTTACCGTACTCTCCCACTTGTCTCTGCTGTCTGGTATTGCCTATGTGCATCAAAATCTTAAATCCGGCCCTAGCTGTTGTGGTGGTTGAGAAGAAATGAGATACCTTAAGCCCGTTGGGATTTTCAGACAGCTGGGAGATTTGGGACTAGAATCGGAAAGCAGGTCGCAGAGCAGGTAACCAGGGAGCTTGACTTGAGCTGTTTGTAACTATGCCAATTTATGTATCTTTCTACTACATTTTTTCTGTCTTTGATAAAAAATATGCAAAGAACTTGATGCTCCTCTCCCTTTATAAATGAATAAAGTTTCCTGAATCGGAAGTAGCGGTTCATAGCTGCTCAGAAACGCTACTTGTATGGGATTCGTGCTTTTTTTGGTTACTGTTTTAAGTGATACACACTTTGCAACTGTGTCCTTCTCAGTTATGTTGTATCCTCTCATACGTAATGTGCAGGTTTAATTAGTCAGACCAGATAGCGATTGATCACGAGACCACGCTTCTCCGCGTTAGCGCTTCTTTCCTGACCCGGCTCATACAGATCAGCTGAGCAGAGAGTGGCCAGACTGGTTGGCTGAGAGTCTGTCCCCTCCCAGTGACGTCACCAGCAGACCCGGAATCCGGAAACGAGGCTGCAATCAGTGGGAGCCGCGAGCCTGAAGCCGGGAAAATGGTAGGCTTTCCTTTGCCAGCAAAACAGGTATATTTATCAGACGAGCTCCGACAGACTTATTTGGTTTTCCAAAAGCTCGTGTATTGTTATGAGAGAGGCTGTGAAATTTGTTTCTCTCTTCTTTGGGGGGGAGGATGATTTGCATTTTCTGTCGCCCTTGGCTGAAAGGAGAATTACAGATGCTTTCCTAGATTAAGCTATCGCTTCCATTTGGAGCCTAACAGCCAAGAGACAAGCCGTGACTATTCTCTGAAATGTGTTGATTTAATATTTGCAGTGTTGCCTTTTGATAGTTAGGGTATGGTGCTTTGTGAGTCCTGGTAGTGCTGTTAGGACACGGCAGGTTTGCTATGGGTTCTAAATGAGCAGTGTTTCTAGTAGTTCCTAATGTGCCTGGCAGTTGGCACTGGTTTATAGTAATGTAGAAATCTTTTAGTCTTTCTTTATCCATACACTCATTAAGAGGCATGTTTACTAAAAGTTAATGTATGGTAACATTATGCAAATATTTATGCAAATGATGCCCTTATGCAAATGAGGCCTGCGTCTTGTGCGGCCCCCGGGTTACTCTACAAGTCCTCATTTGGCCCTCAAAGCAATTTGAGTTTGAGACCCCTGATCTAAAGTAAGCAGGGATGGGAGGGCAATGTCTCTGTGTAACTGGAATACAAGTCTTAAGCAAGAGTTTCAGGAGTTTGTTCTTCTGCAGATATTGTGATCATGGCTGTTATGTAGCACTATGATTGCTGACTATGTTGCAGAGCCTGGGCTCCCAAAACCTCTGCTGGGTTCAACCATACAGCCTCAAAAGATACTAACACAGAGGGCAAAATCAGAAGTAAGGAAGAGGGCTGATAATGAAAATGCTGCTAAAACACAGGATAGCGCTGTTTCTGGAATCCAGTGGATTGGAGGATCTGAGGCACATTGGCAGGATCGTTTTCCTTCACACTCGCAGCTCTGCTGCCTTGCAAACCACGGCACAACAACATTTCTAAAAGGCAATAATAAGTATTTCCTGATTCTTGCAAGTGATGGTAAGTGCCTGTTTGCCTTTAAAAATGCCACAATGCCGATGGCTTGAAAGGCAGCACAGCTACAGGAGCAAAGGAATACGCTCCCAAAGCTGCGTAAATCAATGTGGCTGAAGCAGAAAGGAGAACAGAGGAGAGGAGGTGACTATCTGCGACTGACACTGAGGGATGATGGGAGGAGGCTAGTTTGGACTGGGGTTGATGCTGGGACCAGAAAAGGAGTCATTCTGGGGCTAGGACAGGAAATAGCTGATGCTGACCTGCTGAGACTGGAAAGAGACTGACACTGGTGGGGGGCGACTAGAACTGAAAGGGGAATGACACTGGCAAGGAATGATGGGAGGGTTACTGAGACTAGAAGGGGGCAGATACTGATGGGGGAACAGCTCATGAGTTCCAGGATGCAACACGGGGATCACGCTGCCATATAAGGCATTTTTGCCTTATATGGCAATCTGACCGCTCCAGGTGCATCCCAGGATGCACCATCCGTGGCCAGGTGCCACCATTTTACAAGGTGGTGGTGTGGGGATGGGAATGTGTGGGCAATGCTAACATCACAACATTTAAGGTACTGGGGGAGTTCAAGGACACTGGGCCACCATGTCTGTGTTTTTGGGGGGGATCAGGACTGCTGGGCCACCGGGTCTTTGTGTTTTGGAGGAGTGGTGGTATTGAGGCTGCTGGACCACCAGGTCTTTGTTTTTTGGGAGGGTGGGGGATCAAGGCCACTAGGCCACCAGAAATTTCATTTCTATCAGGGGGTTAGTGTCCGGGGGTCAACACAAGCTCCCCTCCCCCTGACATTGTGGGACAGCATGCCAAACTTACACCGATTTCTATGCACATGTGTTTGGCTTGTTCTCCCAGATTAATGCTGACTTTTTGCATACTGGTTAATTTGCATATTGCAGCGCAGCACAAAAAGTCAGCATTAAACTCAGGCTATGAAACTCTGCGCTAGGACTTTCAGCAATGTGCAGTAGGGGTGCAGACATGTGAAGGATGAGCTCCTAGTCTGAGCCTCAAAACCGGCTATAAAAACGTAAAACTACCCCCTGTCGGGAGCTAACAGTGTGCCGGTAGCCTAGCGGTTGCTGGAGCAAGCGGCAGAACCGGCCTGGATACATAGTATGCCCTCAAAAGTGGAAAAAAAGAGTAGAGAACAAAAGATCAGGGGAGAACCCAAGATGGCCGCTGAAACGCATAAGCCCACCCAGACAGGAGCAAGTGATCTCACCTTGGAAATACTGAAAGTGGCAACTGCAGCCCTTGAAGACCATTTAAATAAGCTCCAGTCCACTGTTGACAATATCAGACAGCGGTTTGAGACGCAGCTGGTGCAGATGACCAAGGTGGAAAACCGAGTGGGAGCGCAAGAGGACATCACAAATAGGCTGAGTGCCAGCGAGGAAGGCTTACTGGAGAACAACAGCAGCTCCTGAGAGAATTGAGGAGCAGGAGAACCACACCTGACGAAATAATTTGTGAGTTGTGGGGCTAGCAGAGAGTATAACAGATGCTGAGCTATACAAATTTTTCCAGGAGTGGCTGCCAAAACAATTGGGCCTTCCAATGGAAGCGGGGGCTTGGCAGTGTAAGAGAGCTCACAGAATTGGCCCCAAAAATAACAAGCAGCAGTGCCCATGAGTGGCAATAGGGTGCTATTTAATATGGTCAGAGAAAATAAAGTATACTGAGGGGTTTCCATAGACTGAAATCCTTAGAATACATTTGCGCATTATGCTCTTTTTTTTTTTTAGGAGCTTTATTTATCAGTTTTACACAATACAAAACATATCAATCACAAGCAAATTTACTAAACAGAAAAGCACACAAACAAAAAGAAAACAAAACCTAGGCCCCACAGAACAAAACCCAACCCCCCCCCCCACCCTCACCTCCCCCCTCCGCCCACCCACCCCCCACTGGAAACTGGGTACAGAACCATAAATGAAAAACGGCTTAAATCATGAACATGATGCTAACAACATATGGTAGGCCCAAACTCTCCATTTGACATTAAGCAACCCCACCAGACCCAGAAGCAACATAGTCCCGCAAAGCATTCCATTTCTGAAAATGGTGAGGGCCAGGGACAACGCCCTTGCGGGGCAGCTGCTCATATTTACTGAAAACATTGACCAGCTGCCACCAAGCTTGAAAATGGGACGCTGCCATGTTCTTCCAATTACGTACCAGTAAAAAAATGGCCACTCCCATCATAAAGTCCAGTAGGAATCTCTGCTCCTTTCTCAAATTGGGGATAGGCACTGCCAAGCGAAAAGCAATCAACCCCCAAGTAAGAGGGAGGGATGCATCAAGGTCAAGAATTATTCGCATCCGTGCCCACACTTGCGACCAGAATACTTGTACCCCAGGACAGTCATACATCATGTGCTTCAATGTACCCATACGTACACCACATGTCCAGCACAGCGAAGAGCGCTAGCTGTCCCATTTGTTCAATTTAACCGGTGTAACATATGCCCTATGAGCAAAAAGGAAGAGGGTCTGTGTAACAGAGGCCGCTTTGGCAACTCGAACTTGTCGCTCCCAGAACCTTTGCAAGTGAGGTTGTTGCAAACACACACCAGTCTCTTGTTCCCACACTTTCTGCAGTCCCAGCACCTGCAAGGCAACCCCTGTTTGGATCTCCTTATAAAAGGAGGAGGCCGCCTTGCCCGATTGCTGTGATCGCAAGAGCCTATCTTCTACCTCCCATTCATCCTGCATCAGCTCATACCCGGCCAATGCTGTATTCAAACAGTGACGTAACTGAAGCCACTGAAAATACAGGCTCCCCGGGAGCTGAAATTCCTGCTGCAGGCCTTCAAAACTCTTCCATTTCCCGTTATCCCTCAACTGTGCAACAGTCCAAACACCCCTGTCATACCACTGCTTCCATGCAAACGATTTCCGTTGAATTTGGAAGTATGGATTGTACCACAGGGGGAGGCTAAGAGAATTACAGCCATCTATCCCCAACAGGCTGGCAAACGCTCTGAAGGCCCTCTGCGTGTCAATAATCACCCTAGGTCTACCCGAGTCCTCCCTAAACACCATTCCTGGGAGGAGGTGTAGCGGGAAGGGCGAAGCAATATTCTTCTCCAATACCAACCATGCTGGGCTCAGTTCAGTAATCGGCTCTCTCCACCGGATACCTTGCCTTAATAAAAACGCATGATGATATGCTAGAAAATCAGGAAAACCCACCCCCCACCTCCCTTAGGAGCTTTCAGCTTCTTAAGAGCGACCCGAGGGGGCTTGTTCTGCCACAGGAAAAGCGCTAGTAATCTCTCAATCTGTCGGTAAACCTGCAACGGAAAATAAAAAGGCACCATTTCTAAAATATAGTTTACTTTAGGCACAATCGTCATCTTAATTGTCTCAAGCCTGCCCCACCAGGATAAGAATAGCGGGGACCATTTGGTAGTTAGGTTTTGAATATTAGCAACAACTGTCTCAGCGTTATATTTCAGAGTCTCATCTAAGGAATGACAGTAATGTACCCCTAAATATTTTATCTTACCAGGCTCCCACAAAAAGGGAAAGGAGGCCATGTCCGACTTATGAATTTGCAAATTAAGGGGGAAAGCAACGGATTTGGCCCAATTGATTTTGTAACCAGATAGTGAGGAATACAGCTCTATCTGCTCCAAAATGCAAGCAACAGAACCAGGACCCGTGAAAAGCAGGAGGTCATCTGCATATGCAGAAACTTTAATCTCTCCACCAGCTAATCTGACACCTCGAATATTAACATTCTGTCTAAGAAGAAGGAGCAATGGTTCAAGTGCTAAATTAAACAAAAGAGGAGATAATGGGCAGCCCTGACGGGTACCATGGCCTAACCCAAAATCCCCTGAATGAATATTATTTACATAAATAGTGGCAGATGGGCGAGTGTACATAACTTCCAGCAAGCGAAGGAACCCCTTTCCAACCCCGAACCATTCCAAAGCTGAATAGAGAAATGACCATTCTAACCGGTCAAAAGCCTTTTCGGCATCTAATGAAAGGCCTACCAGAGGTTCGGTAATGTACTCAGCCCCGCGCGAAAACATGACACAATAACCTGGAATTGTCCGCAGTGGACCGACCGGCAACAAAGCCACATTGATCCGGATGAATTAATCCAGGGACTACTACTGCCAGGCGCCGTGCCAGCACTGTGGCAAAAATTTTATAGTCTATGTTTAAGAGAGAGATCGGGCGATAATTACCAACAAGCTGCGCATCCCTGCCTGGCTTTTCTAGAACTATGATTCGGGCAGCTGCAAAAGCGCCCACCGAAGGGCTTTCCTCTACTAGGGCAGCAAAGTATTGTTGCAAAGAGGGACCCAACTCTTTGGCAAACGTCTTGAAAAACTCAGCAGGCAGTCCATCAGGACCGACCGCCTTACCCGGTGCTAAGGAATTAATAGCAAGCTCAATTTCCTCCAGAGTAATTGAGCCGTCCAAAGTTTGTCTCCAATCCTCACTCAGTAGAGGCCTGTCCACTTTACCCATTAACCGCCCAAAGGCTTCCCGAGAGCAGCTCGTTTCAGAGGAGTATAGATCTACAAAAAAGGACCGAAAAGCCTCCGCTATGTCCGTATCTGCTACTAATGGCGCGGGATTCCCTGTTACCCTGATGGCCGCAATACGACCGGCTTCTTTCCTCGCTTGGAGCGCATTAGCCAACAGATGCCCCGCTTTGTTATGTTCCCAATAATAAAGCCCGTCCTGAGCTTTAATGTTCTGAGTCACCTCATCAGAAAGCAATTGGTTGTAGGCATTTCGTAAGCGCTGCAACCGAAGCAGGATACATGGATCCTGCCTATTGACCAACAGACGTTCACCCGCTTTAATTTGCATGTCTAGGTCAGCTAATTGCTCCTTACGGTGCCTTACCTGAGAAATATTAAAACTCGTAATCACAGCTCGAACAGTAGCCTTAAAACCCTCCCATCTGGCCCAGCCTGACGTCAGGTGAGGCGTATTAAAATGAAAATAATCCGTAATGGCCAGTCTTAACTTGGCCTGGAAATCCCCATTCCTCAACAGGGCTCTATCAAAGGACCAAGGCTTTGAAGCGCGCTCCCGGCCTTTATCCTCTAACAGAAGGGAAACAGCCGCATGGTCAGAAACGTGCATTGCATGAATCTCCGCAGCTAAAACATTCATTATCAGGGTCTTGGAGAGCAACAGAAAATCAATCCTAGACAGGGACTTTTGTGGGGGAGAGAAAAACGTGAACTCCTGATCTACTGGGTGCAATATCCTCCAAATGTCTACCAGGCCAGCATCTTGAAGGAGCGAGGCCAACACTGAGTGAGCTTTCGGGGGCTTACATGTCCTAGGGGGCTTTTTGTCCACTAAAAAATCCAAAACTAAATTAAAATCCCCCCCACAATAAACGGGGTCACAGCTTCCTTAGATATTTCCTGCGCAATATCCCTGAAGAAATCGGGGCTGTCATTATTGGGAGCATAAACATTTAATATATTCAAATCCAACTGCCCTACCTGAAGATGCACCCTAGCCCATCTGCCATTCTGATCTACACTTGTCTGTACCACCCGTGGGAGTAGAGCCCTCCGCACCAAAATCACAACCCCGTTATGTTTCTGAACCGCGGCAGAGAACGCCACCACCATAAAAGGCTTAATGTTTAACTTCAATGACTCCTTAGCATTAAGACGGGTCTCTTGCAGTAACATAATATCCACCTTTTCCTGCTGACCGTACTGAATTATTTTTTTCCGCTTTATAGGGCTATTAATACCTTTGACATTCAGGGATAGAATCTTAATAGGTGCCATTGTAATCCTTCATGCACTTTACGCTGATGTTTAAACCGCCAGCGCCCTTCCCTATAGGCAGAACAAGTCCAGCCCGACATACATGACCCCGATGCATCCTCCTGGCATATAAAACTACCATACATACTAACACTTTTCCCAGAACAGCTCTATAAAACAAACCCATAACCCAGCTTCCAGTGGACCCAATGGGGGACTCAACACCCAAAACCTGAATAGGTGAACCCGAAGAGGCAGAGAGAAGCCCAAGAACCAGCATACTGCTATAGAAATGTTTGCGCATGTCATGGAAAGCCACCTCAGGTCTAACCAGAATAATGGTACAGAGACCATTAGTACCGTGCTTTCCACACCATCGTGCCCTGCTGAAATATTTGCGAACCACCCCACACTCCACACTCACTGAGACGCACCATCCACCCCTAGAAGGGTGCCCACATCTCAATTAAGACATTAACTCTGCTTCTTTGTTGTCCAAAAATAGCCTGAGAGTCTCTGGGTCATCAAAGTTCCTTGTTTGATTATGAAGAGTAACTCTCATTCTAGCCGGGTATAGGAGACCATATCGTGCTTGAAGATGTTGAAGTCTGGGCCGCAGCGCCAAAAAGGCCTTCCTCCGATCCACCGTTGCCTTAGCAAAGTCCGGAAAAAGCAGTAGCCGATGGCCCTCATAGTTCAGCGGCGATCATAGCCGCGCTGCATCCAGGATTTTCACCGCATGTTGAAATCGTAGCGCCTTGAAAATGATCGGCCTAACTTTCTTATTGTTCAATGCAGGCTGGGACGGAACGCGATGGGCCCTCTCAATTTCAAAGGGTAGATCAAATGAAAGCTGTAACACTGCTGGAATAAGCTGCTGCAGAAAAGCACCCATGTCCTTTCCTTCCGCACCTTCAGGTACCCCAACGATCCGCACATTATTTCGCCTGGAGCGGTTATTATTGTCCTCGATTTCTCTCTGCAGAGCATGTATCTGTTTTGTATGCTTGCTCACCTCGTGCAGCCTCTCCTCGTGCACCGCCAGCTTTGCTTCCACAGTATTTTGTCGCACGGCAAGGCCCTCCATCTGATGTTTAAGAGCGTGAATGTCCCCTTGCATAGAAACTAGTGACTCACTGTTGAGGGTGACAATTTCTTTAACCGCTCTGATCTCCGCCAAAATCTCCTGCATCGCTTCCGCTCCTTCACGCCCCGCCGCCATTTTCTGGGGGGACGGAGGTTCCGTTTTTGAGCGTTTAACGCTAGAAACTTGGCCTCCGGCAAAGTCCAAACGGGTTGGCTTTGTTCCCGCCATACTCCAGAATCAGTAAAATCCTGTGAAGTGATCTGTGGCTCGCAAAAATCAGCGCAAACTCCGGATTCAAACCAAAGCCCCGGGGAGCTCAAGCTTAGGCGACCATTCCACCCGCAGTCAGGCTCCGCCTCCGCGCATTATGCTCTTTAATGACTATTCAAGTCGCATGGTGTTACGGTGGCGGAGGTTCGCGCCAGTGCTTACCCAACTCTTCAATCAAGGAGTGAGGTTCACACTCCTCTTTCCTAACAAACTTAAAGTACAACATGAGGGGAAGACCCTCTTCTTTGCCATGGTACAAGAAGGCCACAGATTTATGGAACTTGTAGGGCGGAGTTGGGAGACAAAATGGAGTGGAGGATGTGGGCCCAATGACCTACTGGGATGCAGCAAAAGCAGTCATACAGGGGAAGATATTGGGCTATGCGGCGCAGCAACATAAGCAAGCAGCTGCGCTACAGCAGGGGCTGTGTCTTTTGAGGGCACATAAAGCCCAGTACCGGAAAGAGAGAACGGAGGCAGTGTGCAAACAGTTACAAGAAAGTAAGAACAAACTACAAGCGTTGCTGCTACAAATGGCCATGCAAAGCCTTAGGCTCTTTAAATATAATCTGCATAAATGGCGGGATAGAACAGGTAAGTTCCCCGCAATTGGACCCTGGCCACAGGAGGCCGGATCGGGGGACCGGCTGCGGGGAAAGAAACATTTTGATGGCGGCTGGGGATCACAGCTCCTGAAGGGAGCCGTGGTGTCATGGCAACATGACGCCATGACACCGTGGCTCCATTAAGGAGCCTGACTGAATTAGCTGGGTAAGTGGCTAGACGTCTGGGGTGCCTGAATAGGGGCACATTCCAGACATCCAGCTACTGTACTGCGATTCTGCTCCTGTGGGGATGTCTAGTCCCCACATGAACAGAATCAGCTGCGTCTCCCGGCCGTCCGGATGTCTGTTCGTCCAGACAGCCCGGAGACGTACAAAGCAGAATGTGCCTCTATGCAAACAACATGCATACTTTCACGCTAGTCAGTATTTTATAAGAGGTCATATACACAGAAAGTGGTTATTTACATGCGTAAATAACAAAAATACCAATATTTATGTGCATTCTTACTGCCTAAAACTAGGCATCTCCTTATAAAATTACTGTCTTTATATTAGCATTCAGTTATGAAATTGCACCCATATGGCTAATCTATATATGTTATCCTATCATTGAGTTGTGCTTCTAGGTCATGAAGGCAAATTAACTTTATGATGGGTACCTTAACATTTTGCATAGTTTGATAGATCTCAACAGCATTTCAGAATCACTTTGAAAATGTTGGATACAGTAGAACGGCCGCTGTGTACTTCCACTTGAACGCACACGAAAAAAGAAGGTTAACAAATTAAAAAAATTAAGTGATACCTTTTAAATAGACTAACTTGAAGGGTTGTTTTCATAGAATCAAAAATGACAGAAGATGAAGACTATACAGCTTATCCAGTCTGCTCAACCGTATCAACTAAGCTCTACAATCCCTTCTTTTCCTTTAGAGATCCTCTATGTTTGTCCCATGCTTTCTTGAATTCAGATACAGTCCTTGTCTCTATCCCTTCCACTGGAAGGCTGTTTCACTACCCTTTTTGTAAAGAAATATTTCCTTTGATTACTCCTAAGTCTGTCCTCTTTCACCTTCTTCCTATGCCCCTTTCTTCCAGAGTTTTCTTTCAATTGAAAGAGGCTCTTCTATGCCATGGAGGTATTTAAATGTGATCTTTGCTGTTTTCTGAATCATACTGTGTCTTCGTAACTGGAACCAATGTTTCAGCCACCATACTGTGGCTTTCTTCAGAACAAAGTGGTTAAGCAGAGGATGTTTGGTTCTTTTATATAGCAGTCCTCAAACCGGATTGGTGAGATTGAGGTGGGATATTTGAATTTGAATTTTGAAGGGAAAGTCCACTGGAGAGAGGCTGAGACCTCTTTTTTTATATTTAATCTTTTTATTAATCAACTCAAAAATATACAACCATTCCATACACTTTCAATACAAAAAAACTTTTAAAATCCTTCCAACACAAACTAGTAGATCTTTCCATTACCCCCCCCCCCCCCCCACCTCCAATCCCAATCCCCCACACCACACTAAATCCTCCCTGCCGGCCATTCTCTCATAAATGCAATCTTACAGTGCACCATTACCTTCTACCTTATTAACGCCTATTCCACCCCCACCTCTCTCTTCCTATTACCCTTCTCTCCCTCCCCCTCCTCCCCCTCCCCCCACTCCCCCCTGTTCCCCCCTTCCTCCTCCCCTCCCCTGTATGTACACCAGCATATTCTGCCATTCACTTTCAAACTTAGATCCCTTCTGTTTACATATTGCTGTCAATTTTTCCATTAGATAAATGTGATGCAGCCTATCGTCACAATGCTCCACCTGAGGCGGCATCTCCTGTTTCCACCGGTAGGCTACCTCACAACGTGCCACACTAAGAGGCCAAAATTTGCTTTCTACCCTCCCTTGGTCCTCTGTCCCTCCACCACCCAAAGAGAAAAATTAACGACTCCCTCCTTATTTCCACCCCAACTACCCACTTTATCCACCTCTGGATTTCTTCCCAAAAGTGTTGAATCTGTGGGCACGTCCACCACACATGGAACATGGTCCCCTCCTCCCCACAATTCCTCCAGCATCCCTTTGACAATGTCGGATACATCTTATTCAACCGCACTGGCATATAATACCATCTCATTATAACTTTATGACAATTTTCTCTAATAGCTATTGATATCGTCATTTGCCGAACTTGCCCCATAATAGCCCTCCACTGGAGAGGTTCCAATTGCATCCCCATCTCCTTTTCCCACGCCCGCATATATCCCACTTTCTCATCTCTTCCCCCCCCCCCATTCATCGCCTTATACAACACTGATATCAACCCCCTAGACCGCCTTTTCCCATATCATATTGTCTCAAGGTCAGTATAATCCTTTGTTAGCCCCTCTTTACCTATTTTTTTCTGTAAATAATGTAGCACATGTCAATAATTAAATATCCCACTCTCTCCTAGTAGGTACTTCGCTTGTAATTCCTCATAGGAGACCCAATCCCCCTATCCATAAACTGATAAAACCACCTGAGGCCTTTCCGCTCCCACTGTTTAAAGATCCCTCCCTCTCTCCCTGGTTTAAAGTCCTCTGTATAGCACAATGTTTGCATCACCGAAAAATTAGGGTCTCCCCCGCCCCCAACCCTCCTCACTCTAATCCAAATCCCAAGAACATGGCTTATATATGGGTTCTCAGAGGTCCCCAAACTCCGCCCCCTCTTACTCATCCACGGAAATGCCTCCAATGTCCTCCCCCTAATTCCTACTTCCTCCAGCTTCACAAAAGTTTTCCTCTCACCTCTCTCCCTCCAGTCCATCACATGTCTAATCTGGGTTGCCCAATAGTAAGCCTGTAGATCCGGAACTTCTACCCCACCTCTTCCCGAGGCAGATACAAGACTGCCCTAGCTACTCGTGGTGGCCGTTTCCTCCAGATAAAAAGAAAAACTTTCCCTTGAAGCTCCCACAATTGCCCTATTGGGATCGCTATGGGAAGAGCCTGAAAATAATATAGTACCCTAGGGAGTATATTCATCTTGATCGCCACTATACGGCCCATCCACAACATCTCCGTATCCATCCATTCCCTCAAATCCTGACTCACTGCTCTCCATAACTGAGGGTAATTTGCCTCATATAGGCTCAAAGGATGAGCTGTGATTTGTACAGCCAAATATTTAATGGCCTTCCGCGCCCATTTAAAGGGATATTTTCCCTTCAGGAGGTCTAATTCCGCTCTTCCAATATTAACATTGAGTGCCTCAGCCTTATCCATATTCATCTTGAATCTGGAGACCGTGCCATACTACTCTATTACTTCCAGAACCCTTGCCAAAGTTCCCTCCGGCTGCATAATCATTAAAAGAACATCATCCGCAAACAAAGAAATTTTGTGCTGCCTCCCCCTCCCCCCCCCCCCCCCCCACTGTAACTCCCCGAATTCCCTCATCATTTCACATCGACTGAGCCAAAGGTTCCACAGCCAATGCAAATAACAATGGAGAGAGTGGACATCCCTGTCTTGTGCCCCTCTCTAATTTAAATGCCACAGAGTAATTACCATTAATTCGCACCCTAGCCTGAGGTTTATTATAGAGAACCTTCACCCAAGACAGATAGATCCAAACCCCATTTTTTGCATTACTGCAAATAAAAAGCCCAACTAACCCGGTCAAATTCTTTTTCCGCATCTATAGACAGCGCCATCATATTTATCTGCTTTTGACGCGCCTCCCAAATCACCTCTAGCACTCTCTTGACATTATCAGGGGCCTGTCTTCCACTTATAAACCCCGTTTGGTCTATGTCAATTAGAGTAGGTAGCCCCGGCACCAACCTATTAGCCAACACTTTCGCCAAGATCTTCACATCTGTGTTAAGCAACGAAATTGGACGATAAGATCCACAACACAAAGGATCCTTCCCTGCCTTTGGTAATACTATGATTCCCGCTGTTAACATTTCCTGAGATAGATGTCCCCCCTCCCCCACAATCCCCTTGAACATCCTCTCCAAAAATTCTAACAACTCCTCCCTAAAGGTCTTATAAAGAGAGTTAGCCAATTCATCTAATCCTGGCGCTTTGCCAAGCGGCATTTCTTTAATCACCTTCTCAATTTCCTCCCGATGTATTCTTCCCTCCAGCCATGCCCCCATCTCCTCCCCCACTCTAGGCAATTCTAGCATCTCCAGAAATTCCTGGATACGGTTTGCCCCCTTCTCTTCCCCTTGTTGAGAATATAGTTCAGAGTGGAGTGTGTGCCTTGCTACATTGTTTCTTTTTCCTGCTGGCTGAGAGGAGTTGAGCTGCCCAGTCCCAGAGAGCACTGCGGACCACGTGAGCAGCTTGGGGTATAAGAACGAGCCCTCCCTCTGCTTCTCTGAGTGTGTGCCTTGCTACATTGTTTCTTTTTCCTGCTGGCTGAGAGGAGTTGAGCTGCCCAGTCCCGGAGAGCACTGCGGACCACGTGAGCAGCTTGGGCTATTAAACCTGCCCTCACCGCGGAACGCGCACCGCGGGCGTGTACCCGGGTGCGTGCTCTGAAGGGGCGTGTCCTAAGGGGCAAGTCACGCCCCTTTGGAGCCCCTTCGGAGCACATTGGAGCGGAGTGAGTGAATTGTTTGAGTTTTTAAGTGTTCCTATTATATGGGGAAGCGTAAGAAGAAGTTGCTATCTGCTTCAATGGCGTCTGGAAAATCTGCAAAGGTGGTCGGGCCCATGGATAGCCATGTACGGTCCGTGGTTCCCCCACCCACCTCGGCGCTGTCTCTTGACTCTTCAGTTTCAGTTAGTTCTGTTTCCTCTAATCCGTCTCCTGATCCGCGAAGGGTTGCAACCTCACCCAGCAAAAGCCCACAAGAATCGGACAGTGGACCCTCTCCTCCTTCAAGTGGTAAAGTTTTTCCATCTTCTATGTTGCCCGAGTCGTTTTTGAAACTTGAAGGGGATGTTGTATCTCTGCCTCGTTCTGTTGATTTCTCCTTGCCATCTTTAGATGATTTGTCTCCTCCGGCGGATGTTTCCTTACAGGATATATGGAAGATTGTATCTAGAACTGAACGTTCTTTGGAATCTTCGCTGGTTAAAGTCTCTACGTTTACGAAAGAAACTGTTAGTTCTTTGTCTAATCATCAGGATCGATTGTGTTCTCTTGAGTCTCATAAGGTTAAAGTAGATAATCAGCTTGTTTCTATTCAAGGGTCTGTTACTTCTTTTGTTCAGGATTCCCTACATTTACATACTCGTGATGAAATTATTGAAAATGCTTTACGGGTTAAAAATTTAAGATTACTAAATTTTCCTCGGACGCACTACCTTTCTCCAACAATATTATTTGTTAAATATCTAAAAGATGTTTTAAAGGGTTCTGAACCTGAATCCATAGCTTTATCAAAAAATTATTATTTACCTATAGCTACTAGAGGGAAGGTGGTTTCGGATTCAGAAACTGGTGGTGCAACTGCAGATGATATGGAGTGTTTATCTGCTCAGAGTCTAGATTTATCTGCTTATCTAGAGTCCTCAGTGGAAGAGATATCCACTCGGGCTACTCTTTTAGTTGCCTTTTCTTTAGAACAAGACAAGGAGATGATTATGCGTTCATATTTTAAATATCGGCAGGAAAAGTTTTTTGGGCATCAGATACAGGTCTTTCCTGATGTGTCTCGTACAACGCAACTGAAAAGGAAGGCTTTTCTTTCATTTCGACCACGTGTATTGGCATTAGGGGCTTCTTTCCTACTTAAATATCCTTGTAAGTGTGTTGTTACGCATCAGGCTAAGTCCTATATCTTTTTTGATGCCTCTCAATTAGAAAATGTTTTGCAGAATGTTGGTTGATTAGTGGGATTGTTTAGAAAATAGGGGTTTGTATTCATTTAGTCTTCTCTTTCAGCATTGACTTGTTCTTCTTTTGCACACTCCATGTTGTGGGCTGGGTGTTAATATTGTTTAGGAAATTGTTTGTTTTAATGCATTTTTACTTATTATTGCCTTTGTTTTTTCTTTTTGTAAAAGATTGAAATATCAATAAATTTAAAAAAAAAAAAAAAGAATATAGTTCAGAGTAAAATTGACAAAATCGATCCCCAATCTGTTTTTCTGCCCGCAATATTTCTCCACCCCTCCCCTTAATTGTGACTATTGCATTTGCTGTCTCCCGTTTCCGAAGTTTACGGGCCAACAACCTCCCCGCTCTATCTCCCCACTCATAATACCTCTGCTTTACCCTCTCCATTTGAAAAGCTATGGACTCAAGTTGCAGCTTGTGCAGCTCCATTCTCAGTTGGTTCAAATGCTTCAACTGCCAAGCCCTACCCTGCATACTATATTGCTTTGTAGCATTCTTAATCTCTTCGTGAAGCTTCTCTTCTCTTTCCTTCCTTTTCTCTTTAATCTATGCTCCCCACATAATCAATCGCACCCTTATCACCACTTTCATCCCCTCCCACACTCCCACCATTATCATTCATCTGCCAATACTCCTGAAGATTCTTCTTTACATCCTTAACTACTTCTTCCCTTCAAAGGAGACTCTCATTCAACCTCCAGAGGCATATTCCCCCCACCCCTTGCCCTTCTCGAATTTCCAACCACGTCGGGGCATGATCTGACCATGTAATATTACCAATCGCCACCTCCCTCACTCTCGACTCCCATAATTTATCCACTAACAAATAATCAATCCCACTAAAAGTCTTATGTGGACATGAGTAGAAGGTATATTCCCTTCCCCCTTTATTATGCTCCCTCCAAACATCTGAAAGATGAAATTTCTTAAGTATACCTTTCACTATACGTCTGCTCTTCGCATTCCCGTCTCCCTCCCTTGTCTATCGATCCCATCCCAGGTGTAGAGCCAGATTGAAATCCCCTCCCATCACCAATTTCCCTTGTACAGTGCGGTCTAGGATCCCACATACCTCCCTCCAGAAAAGAGCTTGTCCCGAATTTGGAGCATAAATATTCGCGAGCATTACTTTTTCCCCCCTCCATTCACCACATAGTATTAAAACCCTCCCTTGTTTATCCCTAATCACTTCCCCCACTTGTAGGGGACACCCCCTCCACACCAATATTGCCACCCCCCTTTCCTCCCCTCCCCTTCATTCCCTTCCCCTCTCGCTCTCCCAAAATACTGATGTAGAAACTGCTTACAAGCCAATAAACCCTCATCCTTACATTTTAGATGAGTCTCCTGTACCAATATAAAATCCCATTGTAAACTTTCAGCCTCCCTGAGCAATTGTCGTCTCTTCTGTGGACTATTCAGTCCTTTGGCATTTATTGTGCCTATTCTCACCATCGCATCGGTTGAATATATTCCGGTGTGCCTCGCTTAGTCCCCCAGTACCCTTTCCTCCCTCCCCCCTCCTGCCCCCCTCCCTATCCCCATTTATTAGTCTACTCGTAGGAAACTGTCCTCTCATAAGTAGTGACTGCCTATCCAGCGCCTGTCACTGCCTCTCTTTACTCACACCTCATCACCCCCTTACCCAATGTGTTGCATCCTTCCCCTCAGCTATCTCCACCCTCTCCCTCATCCCCTCCAAACCTTATGCCCCCTCTTCCCCCTCTTACTCCATTCAACTTCTAAACAGCAGACCCCCCCTCCTCCACCCATCTCCCCCTCCTGTTTCCCGCCCTTATGCAGTACCTTTTAAATATCCTTAACACACACGCCAAACATAAACATTTCCATTAAAGGGTAATTCTCTTAACATTTTTCAAACATTATATCATCAAATTTTCTTTAATATCTATTATTCATTTTCAGATGTTAAACACAGGCTCACAGATAATGTCCTTAAGCCACTTCCCTGGCCCATTTGACTTCGGGACCACCATATTAATCCTCTATGTAGCATCCTCTCAGCCAATTTCCTTAGATGCTCTACCTTCTCCTTGTTTCCCCTTTGAAAATCTTGCCAGCCTCCTGCCATTAGCAGGCACTCGCTGCCAGTTCAGGCCCACAATCTTGGAAACAGATGATGCGTTCGCTTTGGCTTGACCAAGAATGTTCTCCGGAAGGTTCGACACTCCAAGCTCCTTTAGTACTTCCCACGCTTCACCGCTGGTCTTCACCCTCCTCGATACCCTTTTCACTGTGATGAGCAAACCAAAAGGGTATAGTCATTTATATCTCAGTTCCTCTCTCCTCAGAAGTGCTGTCACTTCCCTCAGCTCCCGATGACATTGCAAATACCCATGGACAAGTCCTGGTACAGCTCCACATTATGTCCTTCCCACTGGAAGTGTCCCATCTTTCGAGCTGCTTTCAAAATGCGCTCCTTTGTTTTATAAGAGTTCATGCACACCACTATATCTCACAGTCGGTTGTCTCTAATAGGACCAAGCCCCTGATGTGCCCGCTCTAGCTGTAGAGCCACCTCCTCTGCTGCATTCTCCGGCTCTGCCGCTTTTAATAGGGCCCCAAATGCTTCCACTATTTCTTCATCACAATCTCTATATTTAGGAGCCTCTGGAATACCTCTCACTCTTATATTACACCTCCGTGAGCGGTCATCAAGATCATCTGTCTTTTCTTTCAGCAGCTCTTGTGCCTATTTTAATTCATCCCATCCTTTCTGCATTTCCCCCATCGCTTCTATCTGCTGTTCCAATTGATTTTCTGTATCTTCGACCCTAGAACCAAGGTCCACTATATCTTACCTCAGTGCTTTTAAAGTCTCTTGCAGTTCAGTTTTTACCCCACTTATTTCTACCTTGAGCTCTTCTTTAAGTCCTGTGAGCCATATTTTTAGTGTTTCTGCTGCCCCAGAGTTCCGGGCCCCATCCACCTCCTCCTCTGGCTCCCCCACAGTCTCGGCGGCCATTTTGCCCTTCTTGTCCACATCTTTCCCCCCTTTTGAAGGGGTATATGAGGAGCGGAACTCTGCTAGTCTTTTCCGCACTGCTAACCCACCTCTGGATTTTTCCATCAGCTTTCCCCAACACTGCTTTCTGGGTCAGAGCCTCCCATTCACTCGCTCCTTCCTGTGTCTGCTGTTCAGCTGTCTCCTCAGCACACACTCCTCTCTGGCTTCTTATCTCTTGCCTCTGTGAAAGCCGAGGTTGAGTCTGGTTGCCTGCAGCCTCTCACCAGCTCTGCCTTCTTTGCCGTGCTCTCCAGCACCACCATCACTTCCATGGCCTCTTCGCTTCTCCCCACGCCGTCGTGATCTTCGGCTTGCCAGCACTCGCCACTTTCCGGCCTCTGCAGCTTCTCTGCAATTTTAACACTGCCTGGCGCCCATTATTAATCTGGGATTTCGCTCCTCTCAATTTTTACAATTCGCCATTCGCTGCCTGTAATTCCTGCCCGGTTCTCCGCACTTAGGGGTTAATTGCAGCGCATTTCAGCAGTTTTGGCGACGGAGCTCTCCTCTCACGCCGCCATCAAGCCCGGTGACTTCACTTCCTCGAGACCTCTTTTTTTTTTAACATAGATCGGAAGGTTCTCTGGTGAGTTTAAAGATGCTCTCTCCATAGAGTTTTTTAAAAATGTTCTCTTGGGCTTCTGCAGCTAGTATGATGATCGTTGCCATTTTCAGTGTCATGCTGCATCTTCATAAATGGAACAGAGGTTTCAGCAATCAAACTGTGGCTTTCTTCAGGGCAAAGTGGTTAAGTAATAGATGTCTGTTTCTTTTATATAGCAGTCTTCAAACCGGATTGGTGGGATTGAGGTGGGAAATTTGAATTTGAATTTGAATTTTGGAGGGAAAATCCATTGGAGAGAGGCTGGAGACCTTTCTTTTCTCATAGATCAGAAGGTTCTCTGATGAGTTTAAATATCTCTATCATTTCTCCCATCTCTTGCTTTTCTTCCAATATATACATATTGAGATCTTTAAGTCTGTCTTCATATGCTTTATAACGAAGACCACTGACCATTTTAGTAGCTATCCTCTGCACTAACTCCATCCTGTTTATATCATTACAAAAGTATGATCTCCAGAATTGCACACAGTACTCCAAATGAGGTCTCATGAGAGACCTATACAGAGACACTATCACCTCCTTGTTCCTGCTGGCCATTCATCTCCCTATATATCCAAGCATCTTTCTAGCTTTTGCTGTTGATCTTAAGTTGGCAAAACAGGTAGAAAAAGCATCTAAAATATCATGCCCAGTTCTTGCTCTTCTTTCATGGACTAAAGTACTTCACCCAATGCTATACCGCTCCCTTGGATTTTTGCAGTCCAAATGCTTGACCCTGAAATTTTTTAGCATAAGATTTTAACTGCCATTTTCTTGACTATTCTTCAAGCTTTATTTAGATCCCTCCTCATGTTATCTACACCTTTCTAGGCTAGAGCACAGAGCACCGGTCCTAGTCATAATCACAGCCTTTTACAGCACGTGTGCCCGTAGGAGCTGGGATCCTCGCGGATAGCCAGGGCTGGTTCCGACCAGCTTCACATCGCTTCTGCCAGCCTCTAACCATTAGAGGCAGGAGAAATTTGCAGCACAGACACCTTAAAAAATGTTAAGGGGAAGTAGCTTCAATAAAGAATGGTGGGGGTGGAGGGCAGGGGTTGAGTGCAAGGGGGAGTGAGAACAGGAGAGAGTTGGAGATTGGAAACCAGAGTTGGGGGTGAGGGAGGGACAGCAGGAGAGGAGTTGGAGTGGGGGAGGGAAGAGTGCAAGGAGTTGGAGAGTGACGAGATGAAGACATGGGAAGTAAAGGGCACAATGTGGATGTGAAAAAGGCACAACCCTCTCCCACCAGACACATGAAGGTACTCCGCCCCACCACCACACACGCTCACATGCAGGCACCCCACCTCCCCACCACACAGACACTCCACCTCCGCACCACACAGGTGAAGCTTACAGGGTCCGTGGGGATGGTGGGAGGGGGAGGAAGAGGAGGAGTGAGGCCACTGCCTTCTGTTGGCTTTATACAGTGGCCCATTAAGAACCTGATTTATTAAGGATTTTGTCTAGAAAATGGGAAAACCGTCTTAGTAAATCAGGCCCTAAATGCTAAAAAAGTAACTGCAATACACCTTTTTGGGGGGGGCAGGGCATGCATTGTGACCTAGGTTTCAGCAGCTGGCTTCTAGATTTTTAGGCCAGCTATAGATTCCTAGAAAATTTATCAAGGCCTGTCCTAAGGGGCATGTTACTAACCCTAGGGTTGCCAACTTTTTGAAAAAGAAAAGCCCGCCACTTGTGGCTAGCCATGCTCTTCCCATGCCCGCCCCCTGCCCCACTCACAAAAAAATAACTGCAGAGAGGGCAACAGTGTAGGCTTTAATGTCTGCAGGCTATTATCAAGGGGGAGAATACAAGAGCCTGAACTCTTCAGCACCTATTCAGCCACTGTCCCTCTCTCAGGCCACCTCCCACCCCCCAACACACATATGCTCTCCCATATAGAATTAGAGCCAAACATATACAGTATTCTGCATCCACTGACCACCCCTCCCCCGGCCCCTTTTCCCAACAATCTGTGCAGAGCGGAGCAAAGCTAGAACCTTCCCCATAAAACTTATCATACAAGAAAAAATCCCTCTCAGTACCAGGCATTTTGTGAATTAATCAGGGCTGGCCCCAGAGTTGGTTCAAAGTGTTGGCATCCTAGACAGATCTTAAGCTGTATGCCCCCTGGCTGTCATAATTAATTGTTTAGCTTTGAATACCTTACTCTGTATCACTTAGGGTTGCCAACCGGCCGGTTTTTCCATGGCCAGGCCGGCTGCCGGCACAGATGTAAAACCGGCCATTGAAAAGCCGTTTTTTTGCTCTGGCCGCAAGATTGGGAGCGGCCAGAGCAAAAAAACGGCTTTTGTGCCGAAGTCCGCGGCGCAAACGCGAACGCGATTCCCCATAGCAGTGCAGCTGCTGCTTCTGCTTTGTACATAGCAGCGGCTGCAATACACTTACATTGAAAACTAAAGACAAACTGTGTGAGGAGCCCTCCGGTCATCGCAGAGCCCGAGGAAGTGATGTCATGGGAGCGGGCTCCTCACAGGTTGTCTTTCCTTTTCAAATTAACTTTAGCTGCAATAAAGTTAATTTGAAAAGGAAAGACAACCTGTGAGGAGCCCGCCCCCATGACATCACTTCCTCGGGCGCTGCGATGACCGGAGGACTCCTCACACAGTTTGTCTTTACTTTTCAAAGTAAGTGTATTGCAGCCGCTGCTCTGTACAAAGCAGAAGCAGCGGCTTGGGCAGTGGGGGGGGTGTGAGTGAACCAGCAGGGGATGGGGGGGTGATGGTGTGAGTGAACCAGCAAGGGGGGGTGGTGGTGTGAGTGAACTAGCAAGGGGGGGGTGGTGGTGTGAGTGAACCAGCAGGGGAGGGTGGTGATGGTGTGAGTGAACCAGCAAGGGGGAGGGGGTGGTGTGAGTGAACCAGCAGGGGAGGGGTGTTATGGTGTGAGTGAACCAGCAGGGGAGGGGGGGTGATGGTGTGAGAGAACCACCACGCGGGGTCGGTGGTGTGAGTTAACCAGCAAGGGGGGGGTGGTGGTGTGAGTGAACTAGCAAGGGGGGGGGGTGGTGGTGTGAGTGAACCAGCAGGGGAGAGTGGTGATGGTGTGAGTGAACCAGCAAGGGGGGGTGGTGGTGTGAGTGAACCAGCAAGGGGGGGGTGGTGTGACTGAACCAGCAGTGGAGGGGGGGGGTGGTGTGAGTGAACCAGCAGGGGAGGGGGGTTGGTGTGAGAGAAACAGCAGGGGAGGGGGTTTGGTGTGAGTGAACCAGCAGGGAGGGGAGGGGAGGGTTGGGGAGGGGTGGGGTGGTGTGAGTGAACCAGCAGGGGAGGGGGTGAGTGAGTCAGCAGGGGGAGTGAGTGAGTGAATCGGCACTGAGGGGAGGGGGGTGAGTGAACCAGCACTGAGGGGGGTGTGACTGAATCCTCGGTAATTTTTGTGGGTGGGGCTGGGGGTGGGGCAGGGGTGGGACTGGGGGCGGAGAATGGGTGGAGCATGGCGAGCCACAGGTGTCGGGTTTTTCTCGGTGAAAAAGTTGGCAACCCTAGTATCACTCCACAGAAACTGTCACCCTAGGCAGGGAGAGGAGGGCATGAGTAGAAGTCCTCAGACCCCGAGAGGAGTAAGATTCCGGGCTTCTGTTGCAAGTTGTATGATTCGTCTGGGGAGAATTCAGGCAGCGATATGGATACTTGGAAACCTCTGTAACTGTTTAATGTGACTTATTGGTTGACTTTTTCTACATTTCTGTTTGACTCTCTTTGGGGCTGCTGAGTTGCTCTGCATTGTAATATGACAGTGTTTTGCTGTTTTGTTTTTTCTTTGAAGGGGGAGGGTGGTATCTTTGGGGTTCTGGGCTGCTAAGGGTGGAATGGTAACCTTGATGTTGGGGTGGGGGATTGTCTGTGAGATAGATAACTATGGGCTATGGAGGTGTTGGGGGGGTGAGTTATGCTGAGGGGGTTAGCAGGGAAGGAGGCTACTTCTTAATTTTCTGGGAGTTCTTTATTAGTGGGAACCTTGGCCTTGGATGGTTTGTAGTTGGGGGGAGGTGGGGGTGAATAGGATATGTGTCTCTGAGGTGTGAGGGTGGGCTAAGGGGAGGAAGGAAGAGATTGAAAAGGACTGGGTCATTGGCATCCTTATTGTCTAGAGGGGGGGTATTTATTTATTTTTTTAAATGATTTTATATACCACTCTATTTTACAATCAGAGCAGTTTACATAAAACAATAAACGTAAACTGCATACATAGAACAGGTAAGTTAACAGAGTAATTAACAGGAGAACATTTAACAATTGGGTTCGCTCAGAGGAACATGGATAGTGTATAGGACATGAGTCTGTGAGCTAATAGTGAGGGTGGGTTGTTGAATGTAGGTTAATCATGACCATTCCCTCACTTTAACTCTCCACATCTTATTGTATACGCTCATAATACTGTTGGAATAAATGAGATTAGAGGGTCTTGTGAAAGCTTAAGATGTCTGGGTTGGCTCAGATTGATCGAGATTGTTTGGGAGGAAAGGGAATGAAGATTAGAAGGGGGAGTATGTTGGGGCGGGGTGTTTGTTCAATTGGGAGGGCTTGTTTGGAGATGGCAGATAGGAGAGGAGTCTGAGTTGGGTAGACTGCTTGTGATTAGTTAATGATATGGAGCATACCTGATCCACTGTGTGATAGCTAACTTGGAATGTCAGAGGTCTTCATAGTCCTATTAAGAGGAAGACGGTTTTGATGCAACTGATGCGGGAGAAAGCTGATTTAGTTTTGCTGCAAGAATCTCACACCATGAGCGATGGCCATCTGCATCTGAAGTCAAAGTATTTCCCGCAGATTTTTGCAGCTAACTAATCCTCTCACAAGAGGGGAGTAGTAACTTTGATTAGTAAAGATTGTCCATTTCAGTTTCTGGATGCACCCCCCAATGTAGAAGTTAGATTTATTTTGAATGGCAGTCTGACAGGGCCGGCCCGTCCATTGAGCAAGAATGTTTTTTGCACAGGGCCCCGTGTTTCAGGGGGCCCCACGCAAAAAACATTCTACTTTAGCCCAAGCAGATTTTAAAAAAACAAACTGGCTGCTGCTGCCGCTGCTGCCGTGGCAGCAGCAGAATCAAATGTCCCGCCGCGGGGCCCCGCCTGCCCGGCAGAGCCTCCCTTCAGCATCAGCTCCCGAGTCCCTCCCAATGCGCGGGCTTTCAGAGCCGCGAAAGGAGAGCTTCTCTGACCTCTCGCCGCTCTGTTAATCCCGCCGGGGTTGATGGGAAATCCCATCAGCCCCGGCGAGATTAACAGAGCCGCGAGAAGAAAGGGAAACTCTTGCGACTCTGAAAGCCCGCGCTTTGGGAGGGACTTGGGAGCTGATGCTGCAGGGAGGCTCTGCCGGGCAGGCGGGGCCCCGCGGCGGGACATTTGATTCTGCCGCTGCCACGGTGGCAGCGGCAGCAGCAGCCGGTTTGTTTTTTTTAATCTATCAGGGCTGATGGGGGGAGGGGGTTAGGACTGGTAATGGGCTATGGGGGGGGCTAAGACTGGAAGTGGGTTGATGGGGGGAGGGGGGTTAGGACTACTAATGGGCTATGGGGGGACTAAGACTGGAAGTGGACTGATAGGGGGTTTAAGACTGGAAATGGGCTGATGGGTTAGGACTGGAAATGGGCTGATGGGGGGGTTAGGATGTAATGAGCTATGGGGGGCTAAGACTGGAAATGGGCTGATGGAGGGGGGTTAGGATGTAATGGGCTATGGGGGGGCTAGGACTGGAAATGGGCTAATGGGGGTTAGGACTGGTAATGGGCTATGGGGGGCTAAGACTGAAAATGGGGTGATGGGGGCTTAGGACTGGAAGTGGACTGATGGGGGGCTTAGGACTGGTAATGGGCTATGGGGAGGCTAGGACTGGTAATGGGCTAGGGGTGGCTAGGACTGGAAATGGGCTGAGTGGAAGGAGGGCTTGAACTGCAAATAGCTGATGGGGACGGGGGCTTGGAATGGAAATGGGCTGAGTGGAAGGAAGGCTTGAACTACAAATAGCTTATGGGGAGGGGGGCTTCGAATGGCAATGGGCTGTGAGGGGAGGGAGCTAGGACTGGAAATGGGCTGAGTGAGGGAGGGCTAGGACAGGAAATGGGCTGATGGAGGGCTAGGATAGGACTAGAAATGGGCTTATGGGGGGCTGGGATTGGAAATGAGCTGATGGAGGTACTCGGATGGGGGAGCTAGGACTGGAAATGGGCTGATGCGGGGACTAGAAGGGAGCAGTTGCTGGGTGGGGCTGGAACTAGAAGGGAGCTGATGTTGGGGGAGGATTAGAATGGGATAGAGCTGGGAGAGTAAAATGGAGAGGGAAAAAATATTTTGTGTGGGAGGGAAGACAAATCTACAATTGGCCGGATATTGGGAGAGTAAGTGGGGATTGAGGATGGAGGGGTAAAATTTGAGTGGATGAAATAGGAATGAGGAAAGAGCAAAAGGAGAAAGATTAGTATGTTAAAGCAGATGTAGAGAGAGAATGGAAAAAAACTAGTAGAGTGAAGAAAGGACAAATGGACAGCAGACGATGGAGAGTTAGCAGAAGATGCGAAGAAACCAGAAGAAAGTGGCTGGAGCAATTGCAAATGAAAAAAAATGCACAAAAGGTAGAAAAATATCTCTTTATTGAATTTATTAACTGAAATATGCCAGCTCTGGGAAATGTGCATCATTAACGTCTGCGCTTTGTTTAGTACAAGAGGAAATTAATTTATAGTTTTATTTCTACAGTGTTGTTGGGCTTTTGGGGTTCCCAGTTTAATTATTGTCTTCCTGTTTCTACATTGTGATTTCTTGTTTGGTGACAGTCTATGTTCTGCACGTGTAACTGAGCTGAGGTATTCTGTTTATGTAATTCCTATTTGACATTGCCACTTGTTCTCTTTCCCCAGTAGGTCATGTATTGTTGTTCTCTCAAATGTATTGGTTTAATATTTGTAGTGTTGCCTTTTGATAGGTAGGGTCTTGTGCTTTGTGAGTCCTGGTAGTGCTGTTATGATACGGCGGGTTTACTATGGGTTCTAAAGGGGCAGTGTTTGTAGTAGTTCCTAATGTGCCTGGCAGTTGGCCCTGGATTATAGTAATGTAGAAATCTTTTAGTCTTTCTTTATCCATACACTCATTAAGAGACATGTTTACTAAAAGTTAGTGTATGGTAACATTATGCAAATATTTATGCAAATGAGGCCCCGCACAGAGTCTCCGCACATGGCCCCGCACCCCCCTTGGGCCGCCTCTGCAGTCTGAATGCTGTGATTTACTCTGTTGTGAACATGTATATCCCACCTGTCCAGTTTGTGTCAGGCCTGAAGGAGCTGTTTGAGGTTGTTAAGTGCTCTAATGGGGGTGGATAGGTCTGAGGAGTTCTTGTTGACCCCAAAAGGCCTAGGCTTCTGGAGCAGTTTCTGGGGCAGTTTAGGCTGATGGATGGCTGGAGAATGTTTCATCCTGGGGAGAGGGATTACACATGTCATTCTGCCCCCCATAATAGTTATTCTTATATTGATTTTTGGTTTCTTGCTTATGAGCTCAGTCCTGCTCTTGGCAAGTCGGCTATTGGTTCTTTTGGAGTTTCTGATCATGCTCTTCTTAGCTTGGAGTTATGGGACAGAGAAATCAAATCTTTTCATCTCTCCTGGTCAATGTGGAGGGGTCTGATAAAGAATCCTGAATTTCTTGAGACTTGGGGGTAGGGTTCGCTTCAATAACGAGCAAGCAAAACCCTTCCCCCAAACCCAAGGGATACCACGGGGCTCAGCCATCTCCTCCCTGTTGTTTAACGTCTATATCCAGCCAGTATGTGAAATTTTCCAGAAGCATAATATCAGCTACCACCTATATGCAGATGACATCATGTTGTACACACAACTTGATATAAACAACCCCAAACTCAACCAATTAGAAGAATGCCTACTCGATCTGCAAAACTGGCTCCAATGCAACAACATGTCCATAAATCACAAAAAAACTGAAGTGATGTTCATATCCGGAAAGCAAGATTTCAAACCTCCTGCATCTATCACCCTGAACGGAAACACCTATCTCTCTAAAAATGAGATCAAATACCTAGGGGTACTAATCGATGCTAACCTAAAAATGGACGAACACCTCCGGATAACTAACAGAGCAATTTTTCACAAACTGAGAGTACTACAACTCATACGCTGCATCATTGACCACTCGGACTTTAGAACAGTAGCACAGGCACTCATCATTCCTCACCTGGATTACTGTAACGCTATCCTGCAAGGTCTACCGAAAAAACACTAAACATCCTACAAATGGCGCAAAATGTAGCAGCCAGAATTATCATGAATAAGAGTTTCTCCGACCACATCACTCCAGTTCTTATAGAGCTCCACTGGCTCCCCATATCTGCAAGGATAATCTACAAAATGCTGGTATCTACATTTAAAATTATCCACAAAATATCTCCCTCCTTTCTTGATAACCTTATCACCACTCAGCCTGCCAACAGATCCCGACGAACTCCTAACCTGAACACACTCTGCGTACCCAGCAGCATAAGATCAGTAAAAGAACGTACCAGCAACCGGGCATTCACCTACTCAGCACCCATGCTCTGGAACCAGATGCCACACGAGCTACGGCAGATCAAGGACTTACAGACCTTCAGAAAAGAGCTTAAAACACACCTATTCCAAATACACTACGGCATCACATAGATGGTTTCAACTATCTCCTCCTATGCTGCCCACCTACTTCAAAAGCCTAGGCCTCATATGAACCTAATGCTCATATGATGTCCATTCCCATGATGATCAAAATGTCGATATGTTTATAACCTCTCCTATCATACCTTTATTATTGCGACTCGATTGTATATTTACTCTGGAGTTCAAACTGTAATTTTTGCCAATGATATATATAACTGTAATTGTGCCGTTGTTAATCACCCTCTTATCTTGTCCCCTCCCCTATGTCTTGTACAATAAGTTGTAATTCACACTGGTGTTTAAACAGTAATTTATTTTTCAATCAATTGTATAACTGTAATCTTCTCGTTGTTGATCCTTCCACTGCCTGTTCCCCTCTCCCTTTCATGTACAACGATGGACCGCTTCTGATTGCTGGAAGGAGCGGTGTATAAATGTATGCCAAATAAATAAATAAATAGGGTGGCAAGAGTACTTGAAGTTCAATAAGGTGGACAACATTTCTGCTTTTTAGTTATGGGAGACAGGTAATGCGTTCCTTAGGGGACAGGTGAACTTCCTGACTTGTGGGTTTAAGAAGAGAAAGAAATTAAAAATTGATCAATTACAGAGGGCAATTCGGGAGTTGGAAGGCCACCACAAGAAAGGGGCAGGGGAGAGGTGTGAAGGCTATTGGTGCAGAAGAGAGGTAAGTTGGACTCACTGGAGACGGAAGCTGTGGCTTCAGACATGCAGCAGAATAAGAATCTATTTTATGAGCGTGGCAATAAGGCTAGCAAATTGCTGATGTGGCAGCTAAAGAGACAAAGAGAAAAAAGAGGGTTCAGGTGGTTTGCGGCTCTGACGGCTCTTTCTTTGCTGAGTTTTATAGGGATCTATATGCCTCTAGTGTTGGGGTGGGGGATGTGGGGGTGTCTTGGGGTGGGGTGGCAGATGTGAGGGAAGTGCTAGAGTGCCTATTCTCGCTGTCTGAGGTGTTGCAGGCAATTCAGGAACTTAAGATGGTGAAGGCAGCTGGCCGGAAGGACTGCCAGCTGAGTTTTACAAGTGTTTGAAAAGCCAGCTTGCTCCTGTCCTAGTTAACATTTTCAATAATGTGCTTGAGTGATGACTTCTGCCGGGGTCCTTCTCGCAGGCTATCATCACAGTTATGCTTAAGGAAGGATGGGATAATCTGTTGTGTAGCAACTGTAGGCCAATCTCCACCCTGAATATCGACTGTAAGATTTCTACTAAGGTTCTGTGTGCCTGGTTTGATAAGCATTTACACTCCTTGATCCATCATGACGAGACAAGGCTTATGAAAAATTGCTTTGATTTTCAAAACGTCCATGACCTGGTTGATACTAGATTCTCCATTCACTTTATGAGTCTGAAGTTCTGCATGCTATACTGTTGCTGGTTGCTGAAAAGGCATCCAAAAAGGTGGAATGGCCTTATTTGTTGGCCATGTTGTGGTATTTTGGCTTTGGGGCCAAATTATTGCAGGTGGATTGAAGCCATCTATGCCCGGCCGGAGGCTTCAGTACTGGTTAATGGGTTTAAATTACTCCTGTTTCAGCTGGGGCAGGGTTGTCCTCTGTCTTCTTTTTTATTTGCTTTAGCCATTGAGCCTTTAGCATTGCATGTTAGGACACAGGTGTGTGAGTTGGGAGCTGCAGTTGGAGGTATTTGGCACATGATTTCCTTATATGCAGATGACAGCCTGATATATCTCTGTGAGCCAGCAGTGTTCCTCCCCAAGATCGTGGATATTATAAATTGATTTGGTCGAGTTTGGGTTTTTTTGGTGAACTAGTGCTGATGCTGTGCCATATGCGAGGGGTGAATGGACTAGTCGGGGTACCTACATCAGGGTTCTCGGTAATGAACCAGTTCAAATATTCGGGAATTGTCATCCCTAGCAATTTGTCTCGGTTGTACTCTGCTAATTATAATAAGCTGTTGCCAACTGTAAGGGGAAATTTGCATGTGTTGATGGATCACGCAGCCTCTCGGTTAGGTAGGGTTAATGTGCTCAGGATGTTGATTCTGCCAAAGATTCTTTCTGATGATGCAGCTCTCAATACCCATCCCTAGAAATTGTTTTAAGAACATAAGGGGAGAATTTACTAGATTCATTTGGCAGGGGTGGAAACTCAGGGCAGGCTGGGTTACTTTTATGACTCCAAAAGGAGCAAGGGGAATTAGGGATTCCCAACATCCAATTATATTATTGGTGTTCTTGTTTGCGTGCGGCCCATTACTGGTATGGAGGGGGGACGCAGATTGGATGCAGTTAGAGGTGAGGTGGATGTCCCCTGTAGGCTCTGTAATTTCTAGAGGAGGCTGCTGATGTGCAGAGGGTCTTTTTTGGGCTCACTATAGAGGGACTGGCATTTGATTTGCAAGAGGTCGCAGATCTCTCCATGATTTTCACTTTATATGCCCGTGTCCGCATTTAATTTTATAAGGCAATAGTTAGAGGAGCATTAGACTCCTTGGTAGCCCCACGGTTAGCTTCTTTCTATGTGGATGGGGAGTTTGCGACTAAGGGGCATGTTTACTACACCATCTTAACGTGCGCCCAGTGATAGTGTGCAGGATGCCATAAAAGGAGTGGGCGTTTCGGTCTTAACATAGCAAAACGGGATTATCGCGCGATAACGTGCGCTGCGCATCTTATCGGGTGAGAAGACGCTAAGCACATTAACGTGCAGTAATCTTAAGTAGGCGCGCTGACATGCAAGCACAGCAACAGAGGTGTAGCATGATGGTTTCTACACTGACTCATGGTACTGGGGTTATGAGTTTGATCCCCCAGTGTGCCTAATGAACAAGGCTGGCTGAGGCATCTCCCTTTACATTTAAGTAGTGCTTTTTGAGGCATTTTAGTTTTATTTTAATTAGTGCTGCCAGCAAACACACCCTCACAGTGGCGTAACCTAAGGTACTGCATAAGGCACCCTATAAGGCACTCCAGAGGGCACATTATAAAGTGCACTGTCTGCCAAGGCACCCTATAATGTCCCCTATAGGACACCTTATAAGGCACCTTATAAGGCGCTTTACAGGGCGCCTTAAAAGGCGCCTTATAGGGCACCCAATAAGGTGCCTTATGGGGCGCCTTATGAGGCACCTTAAGTTTACAGTACTCTGAGGGTGTTTTTGCTGGCAGCACTAATGTACATTAAAAACAGACAATGCCTTGGACAGCCCTATCAAATAACCCCGCTGTGGGTTTGAACCCATGATCTCTGACTCTACAAGCAGTGAAGTAACCAGTGGGCTACAGCTGCTAACAAACCCCTGCCTGGCTACAGAAGGACTGCATGTCACCACACAAACATTCTGCTGTGGTTACCAGGATAGGGGCAACCCACCCGTACCCATGATGCACAGCACATGAAAATCAGCAGTCTACAGATGATCACAAGATGAGGTATGCACCCCACAGCACCTCAGCCTGGTAGGGGGAACTGACCGAGTACACCCCCACAGCACCTCAGCCTGGTAGTGGGTGCCGACGGTGTGTGTTAGTGGGACAGAGTAGCTACAGACCGTCACATTGTGTGGGTATTGTGCTCACCCTGAGGGTGAGGTGGGGCAGCCAGCACCAGGTCCGCAGCACCTTCCATGGATGAAATAGGCCATGTCACAGGTACCCATCAGTGCTACTGTGTGTGATAGGTAGTTCCTGCAACCTCACCTAGGATACATTAGTGTCCATCTGAAGTTGTCAATCAGGTCTAGCCCTTATGGGCTATGATGCACCCAGACTAGTGCATATTCTGTGTTGGTACTATGGCAACATGATGTAAGTGACAGGGGGTGTTTGGACCCATAGGTAGATCATGTACCACCACCCAACCCACCCTCTGTGGCTCAGGGTGAGAGACAGGATTCCCCCCACCAACAGATCCACATTCTACCTCCCTGCAACAGTGGCAGTAGAGGGGGGCCAACAACCCCAGTCATGCAGGGGAACAGACACCCTACACGGCAGCCAATGCAGAGCTGTACACATCCCTAAGGCAATGGCAGAAAGACAGTAGGCCTGGAAATGCTCAGCTGCCCCCCACACCATCTGACATTCTCCAGCAGCAAGCACAGTGAGTCACCAGCCACTGCACCCTGCAAGGTGTTCCAGCCATACACATATAACTGCAGACAGTCTGCTAGCTAGTCCACAGTGCATGATCCTGGAGGAGATGTGTGCACCCAAAGCTGGGATGTGAGAACATCCACCAAGCAGATAAATTAGTGATTGGGCCCCAGAGAGGAGAACCTATATATTTCACTGAAGAGAAATACAGTATAGCACTATAGGGGAGCCTAGCCATGCCATGGTCACTGCTCAGTCAGGGTGAGAGTGACCTCCCAGCAGGACATGCTGTGGCCACCCTGTCAGTGCAGGTTGTGGCCAGGCACTACAATGTCCAAGCCATTGCCCTATGCCCTGTGCTGACGCATCCAAGCCACACCACCCTGTCCAGGCTATACTCACAGTACCTTGCTCCTCATTATGCACATTGGCAGGCCAATACTGACAACAGTGCTAGCAGTGTGGGCTGAGGAAGGTGTTGGCAGCCACCACACACTGGATAGACAGACACACACTCCCCACACCTATCCCAGCATTGTGCAACTATAGAGGTGTTTGCCAGCCCTGCCCACCACACCAGTCCTGGGCACAGTGCAGGCATGGCTATGGTACGCAATACTGTTGGGTTCACTCCCCAGGGTGGTAAACACTGTCAGACACCAGACCTGAAGCACACTCCACAGACATCAGAAAGGTTGCTATGATGCAGCTCAATCAGCAAATTCTGCTTAACTTAGGAATTGCTATCTGCCAGTGATCATAGCAACCTTTTGATAGATGTGTACCGTATTCCCAGGTTTAGGGTGGCATTGCTAAGGTATGCAAGTGCTAGTATTGGGAGATGCACGCAGGGCCCAACATCCTGCCTCTCCAGGAGGCTTTGGATAATGGAACCTGTGGGTGCGGGTGTGTCTGCCCCTGTTGGCCGCTGCTCTAGGGCAGAGTTCCCAACTCCGGTCGCAGTGGGCCAAACACTGTTCGGGTTTTCATGCTGCCCCTAATGAATATGTATGAGATACATCTGCATACCATGGGGACGGTGCATAGAGATGCAGCACAGACATATTTTTTAGAGACAGCATGGAACCTGAATGGTGTTTGGCCCTCCAGGACTGCATTTGGGAGACTCTGCCCTAGGTAATGCACATTTTTATGGTGTCTGTGCTCTGTATGGTAAAATGTAGGTGTTTTGGGTATGTTTACGTTATCTGCAATAAAGGTTCGGTCTGTATTACCACGTTTTAGTAGTGGGTAAAACATGGGGACTGGGTTGGCAGGAACCACAGCTAGGACTTGAACCTGTGACCTTCTGCTCCTGAACACACTGGCTATGTGCACTGCACCACTGTGTTGCCACAGAGACAGTGCATTCTCTGGGGATAGTATGACTGTTCGTCAGACAGGACCTGTCTGTTGCTGTGCATGGCACCCACCTACACAGGGCTAGGCCATGGTCTGCTGTGGGCAGCTGCCACTGCCCCCTCCACCACCAGTAACCCTCTGCCACCATGCTGACATGCCCTTCTGCTGGTGGTGCTGGTGGTGCACAGTCACAGGCCATCCAGTGTGCAGGTAGGCGGCTGCCTATGATGTGGGTTCTGGGGTAGGGGTGCTGTCTACACTTCCCCCCAGCACTGCCTTACAATGTTCTGTGCCCTTGGGAGTACCTGCTGGGTACTATCCCCTGTGACACTGTGGGAAACACACTCGTGCCCATGTTGGGCCCTCATCAGTTGCTGTCTGGCTGCTCTGCTGTTTCCTATGGGCCACCTAGGCATCACCCTATTCCGCACTGTGGCCCAGCTGCACCACAGCATGTGCCGCCTGCAGCCCTCTGTGTCCCCTTTTCCAGCATCTGTCCAGTTGCTCATTCCAACATGCCCGCCCTGCTGTTGTGGAACATGTGCGTGAAATAGGAAGCCTGTCCAATGGGGAGGGAAAACCCTGATCAGTGCTATTTCACTTTGGGCTCATTCACCTTGTATGGGGATGGAGCATAGACCCTTCCCAAATTCATATCTTTTTTTTGGAGCTTTCTTGGGAGTGTTGATGTTTCCCATTAATATCACTATTGCACTGCTTGGTTATGTTTTTTTTATATTTTCTTCTGGTCATTTTCAATGTTTATTTGCCCTTTTGTTCCGTGCACATGTATCACACTTTTCACTTTTTGTAGGTTTCCCTGGTATTGCTGTACATTGCTGACGGAAATGGCTTCTTTTCCCTTTAAATCTGCTCTAACGCCAGGGTTTCACTGGCGTTAGTTTTCAGCCCCAGATTCCACAGCATTAGTGTGCAGGGAGCCTCTCCCCTCCCACTCTCCACCCATTGACCCTCTCTCTCCGCCCCTGGGGAGCCTTCCTCCACCCTCCGGGGGCCTTTCTCCACCCTCAGCGCTCGTTTGCGCCGCTGCGAGCGTTATCGCGCGATAAGGTACCTCTGCGCCCGATCAAGCGCCATTATTGTGCGATAAGGTACCTTATCGCGTGATAACGTAGCCGGGCGCACATTAAGACGGTTCAGTAAACATACCCCTAAGAGTCACATGGAGCAGGTGGGGAATGCCCCTCTAAATTTTTTCTGTTCTTTCAATTATGACATTTTAGGGAGCAGCTAGCATAAAAAGTGGAGGTGCCACATGCCCCAAGACTTTGGGAAAGATTGTTCTTTAAGTTCAGGATGGCTAAGCACCTGATTGCACGCCTCTATAAGACCATTTCAAGGATCTCACAGAGAGATCTCCACCACTTCCATCTGGTAAATACCCAGGTGTGTATTCTTTTCCACATATATGTTACTCCTCTTTTGTTGAGCCGAAAAGAATACTACTCCAATATCCTCATGAAAGCTCTCACCCATCTCAGAAAATAATTCTCCATTGTGGCCTCCCTCACCAGCAACTCTACATCAACATACTTCACAAACTCAAAAGATCAACTAGACCCACAGACCATGGCTGACTTCCTCTATAATCCTCAACTCCTCCCCTGTCCAAAGAACCCCTACTCATAAAAGATAACCCATCCCAAGATCACATCTGGCACTCCTTTTGGCTAATTACACAGAGAGAACTCACTGACATCATCCACAGCATGAATACCACAGCCTCCCCACTGGATCCATGCCAAGTCTCATGGATAAATTCCCTTCATGCTGAATTCACACTGATTATACTTAAGATAGTCCACACCTCCCTCACTCTAGGATACCTAGGATATTTATACAGCTTTGACATATAGGGAACGAGAGGCATTACGAGAGTTTCAATCTAGAACAGATGTGATCATTAAAAGGGCTGACAAGGGGGGAGCAATTGTCGTTTGGAGTAGACAACAATATTTGGAAGAAGCCCATAGGCAGCTTGATGAAGTACAAGTATATGAGAAACTATTGATTGATCCTACAGAATCGTTGCAGACTCGCATAAAACATCTAACACAGGGAGCATTAAAAGACAAATTAATTTCAAAAAAGGAACATCAGTTTTTAAATGTGGTGGATCCAATGGTTTCCAAATTTTATTTGGTGCCTAAGATACACAAAGATCTAGTGAAACCTCCGGGACGCCCGATAGTATCCACACGGGGTTCCTTGCTAGAACCACTGTCACAGTATTTGGATTCTTACTTAAGACCGATGATAGCGACTATTTCATCTTATATTAAAGATTCCTCTCACTTTTTGTCTATTCTACACACGCTAGACTACTTGGCAAAAGAAACTGATGTCTTTTTAGTTACGTTTGATGTTACATCTCTATACACTGTGATTCCCCAGAATCAAGCTTACATAGTAGTGAAGGAAATACTTCAGACTCGGACAGATTTACCTGAAACTTTGAAACATAGAAACATAGAAACATAGAAATATGACGACAGAAAAAGACCACATGGCCTATCTAGTCTGTCCTTCCATAACAACTACAACAGTCCACTTTTTGCCTTTAGAGATCCTCTGTGTTGGTCCCATGCTTTCTTGAATTCAGTTACTGTCCTCATCTCTACCACCTCCACTGGGAGACTATTCCACGGATCCACTACTCTTTCCGTAAAGAAATATTTCCGCATATCACTCCTGAATCTATCTCCCTTCACCCTCATCCCATGTCCCCTCGTAGCAGAACTTGCTTTCAATTGAAAGAGGCTCTCTCCCTGAACATTTATGCCACGGAGGTATTTAAACATCTCAATCATATCACCTCTATCCCGCCTTTCCTCTAAGGTGTACATATTAAGATCCTTAAGTCTGTCCTCATATGCTTTATAATGAAGCCCATTAATCATTTTGGTAGCAACCCTCTGCACCGACTCCATCCTGTTCACATCCTTTTGAAGGTGCGGTCTCCAGAATTGCACACCATACTCCAAATGAGGTCGCACCAAAGACTTATACAGAGGCATTATCACCTCCTTTTTTCTGCTAGCCATTCCTCTCCGTATGCACCCAAGCATCCTTCTAGCTTTTGCTGTCGCCTTTTCCACCTGTTTAGCTACTTTAAGATCATCAGACACAACCACACCTAGGTCCCGCTCTTCTTTAGTGGACAAAAGTACTTCACCTCCTATACTGTATTGCTCCCTTGGATTGCTGCAGCCCAAATGCATGACCTTACATTTTTTAACATTAAATCCCAGCTGCCAAATTCTAGACCATTCTTCAAGCTTAGCTAGATCCCTCCTCATGTTATCTACCCCTTCCTGGGTGTCTACTCTATTGCAGATTTTGGTATCATCCGCAAAGAGGCAAACCTTACCCGACAGCCCTTCCGCTATATCACTAACAAAGATGTTAAAAAGAATCGGACCAAGGACAGATCCCTGGGGCACACCACTGGCAACATCCTTCTCCTCAGAGTGAGCTCCATTTACCTGTACTCTTTGTCGCCTCCCACCCAACCAACTTCTAACCCAAGCAGTAACTTTAGGGTCCATCCCTAGGGTGCTCAGTTTGTTTATAAGTCGCCTGTGAGGAACAGTGTCAAAGGCTTTACGGAAATCTAAATACACCACATCTAGAGCTCTCCCTTGGTCCAACTCCCTGGTCACCCAGTCAAAAAAATCAATCAGATTTGTCTGACAAGACCTGCCTCTGGTGAATCCATGCTGCCTCGGATCCTGTAATCCGCTGGACTCCAGAAACCTCACTATTTTCTCTTTCAGCAGCGTTTCCAATAATTTACTCACCACCGAAGTTAAACTAACCGGCCTGTAGTTTTCAACCACATCCTTACTTCCGCTTTTGTGTAAAGGCACCACATGAGCCTCTCTCCAGTCCTTTGGCACCACTCCCGACTCCAACGAGGCATTGAAAAGGTCAGTCAGTGGAGCTGCTAGAACGTCCCCAAGTTCCCTCAGTATTCTAGGGTGTATCCCATCCGGTCCCATCGCTTTGTCTACTTTAAGTTGAGCTAGTTTCTCACGAACACAGTCTTCTGAAAATAGTTCAAGATGTCCCTCGCTTCTGTTCTTATTTGTGGGTGTTTTCTGAGGTCCTGCTCCTGGTTCTTCATCTGTGAACACAGAACAAAAATATTTGTTAAGCAATTCCGCTTTATCCTTATCAGCTTCTACATATTCCCCCCCTGCACCCTTGAGTCTGACAATACCACTTTTGCTCTTCCTCTTCTCACTAATATATCTGAAAAATGTCTTATCCCCCCATTTTATTGCAGTGGCTATTTCCTCCTCCTTTTGAATCTTTGCCTTCTTGACTACTTTGCTAGCTTCTCTAAGTTTTTCCAAATACAGATGCCTGTCTTCTGCTCTCTGTGATCTCTTGTATTTCATGAAGGCCTCCCTCTTTTTCTTCACTTTTTCAGCTACTTCCTTCGAAAACCATAGCGGTCTCCTGTTCCTTTTGCCTTTATTTACCATTTTAACAAAAAGGTTGGTTGCCCTTAAAATACCCCCTTTCAGTTTTGCCCACTGTTTTTCTACATCCCCCAGCTGTTCCCATCCCACTAACGACTCCCTGAGGTATTGGCCCATCTTCGCAAAGTTAGTCTTCCTAAAGTCTAAGATCCTCACCTTGGAATGGATTCTAACAGCCCTAGTCCTAATACTGAACCACACCATCTGGTGATCACTGGATGCAAAATGATCTCCCACTACAACATCAGAAACACTTTCACCATTGGTAAGCACCAAGTCCAGTATGGCCCCTTCACGTGTGGGGTCTGTTACCAATTGCCTGAATAGTTCTCCCTGTAGAGAATCCAGGATCTCCTTACTTCTAGATGATACTGCAGCAGGAATGTGCCAATCAACATCTGGCATATTGAAATCTCCTATCAGTAGCACTTCCCCTTTCCTAGCAATGCTGCGTATGTCTTCAATTAACTCTCTGTCCACCTCTTCCTCTTGTGAGGGAGGTCTGTATATCACTCCAATGCAAATAGATTTCTCTTTCCCTCTTTCTAGTTTAACCCACAATGCCTCCTCTCTCCCTTTTAAGCTCTGTAATTCCAAAGCTTTAATAGTAGTTTTTACATATAGTGCCACTCCTCCTCCTCTTCTTCCTACCCTGTCCTTCCTGAATAAAGTATAGCCAGGTATAGTTACATCCCAGTCATTGTTTTCTGTGAACCATGTTTCTGTAACTGCCACTAAATCCAAGTCAGCCACTCCCACCAAAGCTTCAACCTCAGGGATCTTATTTCCCATGCTACGGGCATTAATACACACTGCTTTCCATATGTTACCCCTGTTACCCATTTCCATAAAGGTATTTAATGTATCACCTACCTGGGGGCTTTCACTTACCTGGGGGCTTTCTTCACCCATCCCCAAGGAATCTAGTTTAAAGCCCTTTTCAGTAGATTAGCCAGTCTACTACCAAAGATGCGTTGACCTCTCTTGGACAGATGGATGCCATCTCTGCTTTGCAACCCTTGGAAAAGCATCCCATGGTCTAGGAAACCAAAACGCTCTCGATGACACCATCCACGCAGCCATGCATTTGTCTCCAGGATGCGAGCCTCTCTGCCTTGGCCTTTACCCTCAACAGGGAGGATTGAAGAGAACACCACCTGTGCACCTAACTGCTTCACCCTCTGTCCCAGAGCCATGAAGTCACTTCTGATACGTTCCGAGGTATACCTGGCAGTATCATTTGTTCCAACATGGATTAGCAACATTGGGTAATAGTCTGTGGGCTTGATGAGTCTCGGCAAACTCTCCGTAACATCTTGGATTTTGGCACCAGGCAGACAGCATACCTCTCTGGACATCAAGTCTGGTCGGCAGATGGACGCCTCAGTACCCCTCAGAAGAGAGTCTCCAACCACCACCACCCTTCGTTTCCTTCTGGTGACTGATTCCGCAACTTTGGGGTACTTGTATTTTTACTGAATATAACGGAATTAACGTTATTTAATAATTTCTTCAGTTTTGAAAAACAACTATATCACCAAGTTTCTGGGGTGGCCATGGGCGCTACATGCGCCCCATCGGTGGCCAATCTGTACATGCAACGTTTTGAACAGCAATGGATTAGTAATTGTCCTTATGATACATCACTAAAAACCTGGAAACGTTATATAGATGATATCTTTGTAATTTGGCAAGGTGATAGAGAGTCTTTACATCAGTTTAATACATGGCTAAATAGATGCGAGCCCAATTTAAAATTCACCATGACCTACCATCATACTCAGCTTTCGTTTCTGGACATTTTAGTTAACAAGACTCCTGTAGGCTGGCAGACTTCTATTTATCGCAAGATGACAGATAAGAACACCCTCCTGCATTATTCGAGTGCTCATCCGCGACAGCTTCGTAATGGGTTGCCCTACTCACAATTCATTCGTTATCGAAGAAATTGTAGTATGATGCAAGATTTTCAAGTTCAATCAGAGCAATTATGTGAAAGCTTTCTCCAGCGAGGCTATCCAAGAAAAATAATAAAAGAAGCGCGTATAAGAGCACGGTTTGCTAATCGAGATTTACTCTTACAACCACAACGTAAAACATCATCTGAAACAAGAGTGGTCAATATGATAACTACATACTCTCCTTTAAGCGGATGTCTACAATCTAGTTTGAATAGGCATAAAAATGTGCTGACTACTATACCAGGTTTAAAAATGTATCACGCACGGTGCGTATGGCAACGGCAACGTAATCTGAAAGACATTTTGAGTCCAACAAGGTTGCGACATTTAGAACCATTAGACCTGGAAGAGTCTGGACATAAACCATGCGGAGCATGTTCGATCTGTTCAGTAACAAAAGAATGTAATTATTTTTGCCATAATGGCAAGTCGTACAAGTTACGATCTAGTACAACATGTGCATCTACACAGGTGATTTATTGTATAAAGTGCCCATGCGCTTTATTATATATTGGAAAAACGAATCGCACGTTTTGCATTCGAATGATGGAACATAAGAGCAAACTTAAATGCAAGCGTGTAGAGGCTCCCATAGTGGAGCATTGCCTGTTGTCACAACATGTCTTTGATGATTTGGAATGTTTTTGCATAGCACAAATACAACAACCACATCAGGGTAGTACTATAGATGAAACTTTAATTTATACTGAACAACGATGGATCCACAGATTGCAAACTGTTGAACCTTTTGGTTTAAATGCCCGTATTGAATGGGAATTATGCATATGATGACATCGGTGGGAGGTTCTATTCATGATTGGTTCGGTTTAACTTTAAAAAGCGCATGCGCGGCGTTCTTTTTACAACAGCTTCGCAGTTCAGCATGACAAATGCGATTTGAACGCTGGCGTGATATGAAGAAAAGTGAGTACTTATGTATGACATTACTTGGTTTCCTTACGAGAGACTAAAAAACGTATACATAGTTTTACAAGAAAGTAAAGTTCACTTACACTGTGTTTCATCTTGTTTATAGAGCTTAGCAATTCCCCTGAGGAACCCAGAAATGGAGAAACGCTTAGTGCTTGGTAGCGTTGGGAGCATATAACGAATATTAATGAAAAAAAGTTCAAGATTCGTCAAAAAAGCTAAGCAATTTATTATTGATAATTAACAAGAGAGACATTTTTAACTTTTTCACCTTTAAAAGTTATAAAAAAGGCAGCAAGAACGTTTGTGGTCATTGATGTGCTGAAAGGGGAGAATAAGTTGCAAGTTTCAACATATACCCCGGGATACTGAGACCACTTTGTTGCCATAGATAATGCCTCACTGTTGATGAGAATGACAGTTTGGGAGCATATATAACGAATATTAATGAAAAAAGTTCAAGATTCGTCAAAAAAGCTAAGCAATTTATTATTGATAATTAACAAGAGAGACATTTTTAACTTTTTCACCTTTAAAAGTTATAAAAAAGGCAGCAAGAACGTTTGTGGTCATTGATGTGCTGAAAGGGGAGAATAAGTTGCAAGTTTCAACATATACCCCGCGATACTGAGACCACTTTGTTGCCATAGATAATGCCTCACTGTTGATGAGAATGACAGTTTTTGTTTCAAGACATTTTACTTTCAGTTTATAATACAGAGATGGTTCGTTGCTAGTTTTGAAATTGGCTTTAGACAAGGAAGATCTTGTCTTACTAATCTGTTATGTTTTTTTGAAAGTGTGAATAAATAGGTGGACAAAGGTGAGTCGGTTGATAACATACACATACACAGATAAAATTTAATGTGGACAAGTGCAAAGTTATGCACCTAGGGAAGAACAACCCAAACTATGGTTACACAATGCAAGGTTCCACATTAGGAACCACCACCCAGGAAAAAGATTTAGGCGTCATTGTTGATAACATGTTAAAACCCTCGGCCCAGTGTGCAGCGGCAGCCAAGAGAGCAAATAGAATGCTAGGTATCATAAGGAAAGGAATGGAAAATAAAACAAAAGATACTATAATGCCTCTATATCGTTCCATGGTGAGACCGCACCTTGAATATTGTGTGCAATTCTGGTCGCCGTATCTTAAAAAGGATATAGCGATTTTAGAAAAGGTTCAGAGAAGGGCCACCAAAATGGTAAAGGGGATGGAAGGATACTCCTATGAAGAAAGGCTAAAAAGGTTAGGGCTCTTTAACCTGGAAAAGAGACGGCTGAGGGGAGATATGATAGAAGTCTATAAATGAATGAATGGAGTGGAATGGGTAAACGGAGATCGATTGTTTACGTTATCAGAATATAAAAAGACTAGGGGACATGCAATGAAGCTACAGGGTAAACTATTTAAGACTATTAAAAGAAAATATTTTTTCACTCAATGTGTAATCAAACTCTGGAATTTGTTACCGGAGGATGTAGTAAAGGCTGTAAGTGTAGCTGGGTTTAAAAAAGGTTTGGGCAAGTTCCTGGAGGAAAGGTCCATAAACCATTATTAAGAAGGGACACAGGATATCAATGCTTGACCCAGTACAAGCATTGTGGAACTTGTGTCTCTTGGGGAAACTGCTAGGTACATATGACCTAGATTGGCCACTGTTGGAAACAGGATACTGGGCTCGATGGACCTTGGTCTGACCCAGTATGGCATTTCTTATGTTCTTATGTTCTTAACTGAACATGGTCAAAACTGAGCTCCTTACCTTTCCCCCTAAATCTACATCCCCTCTGCCTCCATTCTCTGTTTCTGTGGATAACACTATACTTCTCACTGTTTCTCAGCTCGCAATCTTGCAGTTATCTTTGACTCTCTCTTCCTCTATATACATCTATCAGATAGCTAAAACCTGTCATATCTTTCTCTATAGCATCAGCAAAATTCTTCCCTTCCTTTCTGACCACACTATTAAGATTCTTAGCCACTCTCTAGTCACCTTCCATCTTGACTATTGTAACCTGCTTCTCGCTGGTCTCCCTTTCAACCACCTATGTCCCCTTCAGTCTGTTCAAAACTCAATTGCACAGCTTATCTTCAACCTGTATCACTATGCTCATGTAACTCCTCTTCTTAAGTCACTTCAATGGCTTCCTATTCATTTCTGCATCCAGTTCAAACTTTTCCTACTGGCTTATAAGGGCATTCATTCTCCTCTCTTATCTCGCCCTACACCCCTCCTCGGGAACTCTGCTCCTCTGACAGATTCCTTTTACCTGTGCCCTTCTCTGACACTGCCATCTCCAGACTTCATTCCACTTTGCTGCTCCATATGCCTGGAACAGACTATCTGAGTCAGTATGTTGGGCTCCTTCTCTAGCCCTATTCAAATCTAGGCAAAAAACTCACCTCTTGCTGCTTTTGGATCCTGATGCCCCTCACTCTTTTCCACCACTTATGTATATCTTACCGTACTCTAGTCCCCAGTTTTGTGATGTTCTTTATCCTGATTAGATTGGGAAGCTCTGACAAACAGGTACTGTTTCTTACATCTATATATACAGCATTGTATACACCTTGTAGTGCTATACAAATGATAAGTACCAATTAAATCAACCCCTTTTCAGTCAAGGAAATAAATCATGAGAAACAGGTTCACTGATAAAGTCCCCTAACAAGGTAGAAAAAACTTTTTTGTCGGAGCGTAACGAGGGAGGATTGAAACTAATATTCATCCACTCCTAACGGTAAACTTCTTTTATTCATAAATAGGTTCTCCACCTAAAATGTCCATTAACTTAAAACCCGCCACTTATCTGAAACTTGTATCGATAGAAATGCAGGTCAATTTCACCGTTGCCATTCATCAAGGATCAAACACACGACGTGCACGTTTCGGGAGTTAATCCCTGTCTCAAGTGCCGTAACTGCCGTCATTAACTCCCGAAACGTGCACGTCGTGTGTTTGATCCTTGATGAATGGCAACGGTGAAATTGACCTGCATTTCTCCGACAAAAAAGGTTTTTCTACCTTGTTAGGGGACTTTATCAATGAATACAAATGATAAGTAGCAGTAGAATAAAAGATATCAGTCAGAGTTACTGAGTTGTAATAGCAGGAAAGAAAATTGTTTTATTCTTCTTTTTAAATCAGCTAAATGTAGCTACCTACATGAACCTTCGAACAGGTAATTAGATATCACACTCCAGGAAGAAGCAATTGTGTATAATGCAGTGATGAATAATAAAATTACATTCCAAAACAAATCCATGCAACTTCCTTGAAAGAGCATCAAGCTCGTCAGCTGGGGCTTAGGAAAGGAACCCAGCACTCACAAAATATCACCATAGTCAATTAGAGCATAAATAAAATTGGTTGACATTGCTGAACCAATTCTTATGTACCTTAGATATTAATTTATTGTATTCTCTTTATTTACTGCAAATCCAAACTATAATTACATAAGGTGTCTGTAACACCACATGCAAAATACCTGATCTTTGTACTTGTCAAATCCAATCCACCCATCTTCTAATCAAATTACAGTTATGTGATAGAACATTTTAAACAAAATTATATTTGTTGAGAGGTAATTACAATATTTAGGATTCCATTTTAATTGTGATTAAATTGAAATTGTGCCTTCTACATAATATCTAAGATCTCTCTGCAAGGAACATGTTCTTGGGCTGTGTGCTATGTTTTTCTTTTATTTGTGAATGGTGAATTGCTATGACAACAGAGTAGATTCTTGCATCATTTTAAACTTTAATATCCCTATTGTAGGATGCCTAGAAATTAGAACATGTATTCATTGTTCAGTTATTAATATTATTGTTCTTGTTATTTGTGTAGTTAGGAAATGCATACCGTGCTTTACAAACACACATGGAGGTAATTTTATAAGTGGTTTGAGCATGTAGAAAGGTGATTTATGCATTCAAATAGGCACTTATGAAACTGTCCACAGGGTGTGTGTGTGTGTGTGTGGGTGTCGTCAAGTCAATGCTGACTCCTGGCGACAGCTTCTGGGTTTTCTTGGGAAAGTGTGACCGGAAGTAGATTGCCAGCCCTTAGACAGGTAAAAGCTAGGCACACAGAAATCCTAGTGGTTCATGATATGTTTAGATGTTCCTGGGGGAGGGGTCTGAGCAGAGCAGTGGCAGGATTAGCAATTATGTGCATATTTTTTTTACAATATGCAAATACAAACCAACTCGTACTGGCACATTCATGCACACAGGAACATGCTTACTAAACCCCTTTCAGGCAATGCTCATGCAGGTTGCATTATCAATATGGGGCTATTTGCTAACCGCAGAGGGGTGTATACATCTGTCTCCTTTCATTTACCATGCTTCAACACCATGGACCTGCTGTGAGTATAGTTAACTCCACCCATTAAGGTGGCATTGGTTGCACTTGTGCTACTGATATCAAGCACAGGTAATATGGGCTACAATGCCCGCACTAGCTGTGCCATGCTGGGAATGCCCCCATCCTTCCCAGTTGCTGCCCCGATGTGCACTACCAGGGTAGTGTAGGGTTTTTAGCATGTGGCCCCACGCCACCTTTTAGCATGGCACCGAAACTGCTTACTAACCTTATGCTACCCTGGTAGCACACGTTAGTAAACATGCCCCATAGTTATATCTGCTTGAAGCAGATGTAAATGTTTGCACCTACTCCCCAGTGAAGTAGGTTTATAAAGGCAAATAAAATAATTTCAACATACGAGGCTATGGCATTGACTGTCTAGGTATCCTATTAAAAAATTGCTTTTGTGAGGGGTAATTTTATAACAGCATATATACAGATTTCCAAATGTGTGCCTATTTTATCCCATAAACACTTTAAAAATAGTGGGGGTATATTCAAACAGATTTATGCAGTTTGCAGACATGCAATCCGCATAAATCCTGCTGACTGGGATATTCATTAGCACTAACCTATTTAGTGCCACTGAATGGGGTTTCTAGTCCCACAGGTGCTCCTTGTGGTCTTGGGCAAGCCACTTAACCCTCCATAGCCCATGTTCCCTGTAAAATAGTTATCTCCAAGTTATAATGCCCTGTTCAATGTAATTTCAGTTTGTTCAATGTAAACCGCACTGATGCAGAACAGCGCGGTATATAAGAGAATGTAAATAAATAAATAAAATAAATAAATATCCACCCCTAAGTGATCTAAATGTCCTGGCACTACCCAGATAGCACTAGGACATTATAGGGGTGGAGTGGTAGTGGCACCGTTAGCTGCAATATTCAGCTGCTCACAAGCAAAATCATATAAAGTTAGGACAGGTGAAACACTGTCTTAACTTTATGTGGTTTTGTAGTCTGGTTAGTGGTTGAATATCACCACTGATCAGGTAGCAAAAGAGCAATCCAGGCAAACTAGGTATTCAGTGCTGATCACCAGATATTGCCCGGCATTGAATATCTAGACTTTATTTAAAGAGGCAATGGTCAGCCTCTTTAACAGTATTGGCTACTGCTGTTGAAATTGCCCCCCCCCCCCCCATCAGATTAAATTTTAAATCATAGAGCTATTTTTGTATACAAAAAGCAAGTACAAATGTCTATGTGTATCAGAGTGGAAACACTGCTGGTCTCACTCATGAACACACTCAGAGGAATCCAGAACACACAATGATATATCTTGGTCTTCCTGGACATCTCAGTGGCATTTGACACTGTCAAATATACCATACTCCCACAATGTCTACAAGCCACTGGAATCCAAACACCATATTAAAATGGTTCCAATCCTACCTGACCAACAGACAACAACATATAAAAATAGGAGCCGACACGTCCACTCCCTACCTCCAAACTCAAGGTGTGCCTCAAAGCTCTACCCTATCCTCGCTCCTCTTCAACATATACCTCCAACCACTATGCACAAATCATCAAATCACACAACATGCACTACCATATCTACGCTGATGACATCATGCTCTATGCACCATTCAATACGAAACAACCCATTTACATGAAACTTCAACAATGCTTCACTGAAGTCTCCCAATGGTTCGCACAAACCACCTACCCATCAATTACAAGAAGACGGAAATATTATTCATCACCAAGTACAGCACATTCTCACCCTCACCTTCCATTACACTAAATGACACCTACGTGAAAGTCCAGTTTGAACTGAAATTCTTAGGCATTACCCTAGACCAGAGCTACTCAATTCCAGTCCTGGAGGTCTGCAACCCTGCAGGTTTTTGGGATATCCCTAATGATATGCATGAGATATATATGCATTAGAGATAGCTTGCCAACCTGACTGGTTTTTGGCCCTCCAGGGCTGGATTTGGAGACCCCTGCCTTACACCTCTGTCATTTAAGATTGTAAGTGGGCAAGGTGCAGATGTCCAAGACATCAAAAAGGTTAGAATTTGTCACATTCCTCCTTGCTTCTCACCACCACCAAAATATTGTCTATTAGACAACTTTTTGGTGGTGGTGAGAATCTAGGAGGAATGTGACACATTCTATCTACCCTTTTGATGTCTAGAACATCTGTACCTTGCCCACTCACAATCTTAAATGACAGAGGTGTAAGGCAGGAGTCTCCAAATCCAGCCCTGGAGGGCCACAAACCAGTCAGGTTGGCAGGCTATCTCTAATGCATATATATCTCATGCATATCATTAGGGATATCCCGAAAACCTGCAGGGTTGCAGACCTCCAGGACCGGAATTGAGTAGCTCTGCCCTAGACCATAGGTTTTCAACCCAGTACTCGGGAAACCCTAGGCCAGTCAGGTTTTCAGGATTCCCACAATGAATATGCATAAGATAGATTTGCATACAATGAAGGCAGAACATGCAAATCTTTCTCATGCATATTCATTCTGGGAATCCTGAAAACCTGACTGGCCTAGGGTTCCCCGAGGACTGGGTTGAAAACCCCTGCCCTAGACCAACACCTACCTTTAAACCACAAGTGAAGAACACCACCAGAGCAATCTACCACAAGATCCAAACCCTACAACTCCTGTGCCCAATCCTAAACCCATCCAATTTCCGATCAGCAGTTCAGGCAATAATTCTCCCACACCTGCAACTCCATCTGCCAAGGCCTGCTACAGTCCACCCTGCTACCTCTATGCACAGCTCTACGTACAACAGCACGCATATTACAAGGAGCATCAAAACACGATCACATCACACCCATCCTGAGGCAGCTACACTGGCTCCCGTTAAACAGCCAAATCAAATAAAAGATCCTCCTATTGACTCACAAGACCACCCATGACCACTCCTTCTCTCACCTGCAAACCTTACTCCAGACCTTTCAATCCAGCAGAGCCAGAAGACAATCCACCCAGAACACACTAGTCATCCCCCACACAAAAACAAAGAGTAACCAGCAGGCATGTGCAAGATCCTTTGAACTCTACGCACCAACAATCTGGAACACAGTCCCTGACGAAGTCTGAAATACTACAGAATTCCACACCTGAATATACCTATTCATTGAACACTTTGGCCCCAGCACATAACCTCTCACCCTACAAATCCTCCCCCTCAGCCTGTCCCTCCCACACACTACCCCCACCCCCATATACAATGCTATGTCACCCCTATCCCCCACTGCCAAATGTAAATAACTTAGGGGTATGTTTACTAAACCGTCTTAATGTTACCGGCGCTAGTTGCAGCGTTAATGTGAAGAATGCCATATAAAGTAGTGGGTGTTCCAGCGGCAAGGTAGCAAGAATCTGTATCGCGCGATAGAGGGCGCCTTGGCTCATTAACGCGCGGTAACCTAAGTCCATGCCAGCGCTGTGCTAGGAGCTACAGAATGTAGCCCACTGGTTATTACAATTACTGTGGCGGCAGAGGTCATGAGTTCGATCCCACAGTGGTGTTATTTAATAAGGATGTGTGCGGGATTTCCTTTTAATTTAAATCAGTGCTGCCAGCAAAACCACCCTCACAGTGCCGTAACCTAAGGTGCCTCATAAGGCGCCTTATAAGGCACCCCATAGGGCACATTATAAAGTGCCCTGTCTGCCAAGGGTGGTTCTGCTGGCAGCACTGATGTAAATGAAAAGGAAACCCCTCAGAGAGCCTTATTAAAGAACACCACTGCAGGATTGAACCCATGATCTCTGCCTCCACACTCATTGTAGTAACCAGTAGGCTACATCTCTTTAGCTTCTAACACAGTGCTAAAATGAAAGTACCCCGGCTCACAAGAAACCGTAAAATTAAATCAAAATGCAAAATTTGTGCAATCAACACATTCTTTTTTTGTCAGAATAACCAAGCAAAAGGAGGCAGGAAGTGTACCCACCCCTCGCCGTGGTCGGTCCTTTTTAATAATTTTAAATGCTCAAGACTTATCTCATTCTTTTTACTCAGCCAGCTTGGAATTCAGAAGACACAACGTGCCACGTTTCGGGCCATCCACATCAACCGTGGCCCTGCATCAGGTGAAGTATAGGGAATCCCAGAAAATCAGCTTCTGGGATTCCCTATACTTCACCTGATGCAGGGCCACGGTTGATGTGGATGGCCCGAAACGTGGCACGTTGTGTCTTCTGAATTCCAAGCTGGCTGAGTAAAAAGAATGAGATAAGTCTTGAGCATTTAAAATTATTAAAAAGGACCGACCACGGCGAGGGTGGGTACACTTCCTGCCTCCTTTTGCTTGGTTATTCCGACAAAAAAAGAATGTGTTGATTGCACAAATTTTGCATTTTGATTTACTTTTACGGTTTCTTGTGAGCCGGGGTACTTTCATTTTGGTCTCGTATTTTGCCCTAGGCTAAGGGGTTTTTTCTTGGTCTAACACAGTGCTGGCTGGCTACAGAAAGACTGCAGGTCACCGCACAAACTGTCTGCTGTGGTTACCAGGATAGGGTATACTCACCTGTACCCATGATGCACTGCACATGCAGATCAGCAGTCTACATCTGATCACAAGATGGGGTATGTGCCTCCACAGCACCTCGGCCTGGTAGGGGGAACTGACCTTGTGTGTTACTGGCACAAAGTAGCTACAGACCGTGACATTGTGCGGTTCCTGTGCTCACCCTGAGGGTGAGGTGGGGCATCCAGCACCAGATCCGCAGCACCTGGCTTGGCTGAGATAGGCTGTGCTGCAGGTCCCCATCAGTGCCAGTGTGTGACAGGTAGTCCTTGCAGACACACCTATAGGGAGGAGTAGCCTAGTGATTGGGGCAAGGTACTTCAGGCCGGAAGGTCAGGGGTTCAAATCCCACTAGAAGACAGCAACCTTGGGCCAGAAGGACTGGGGTTTCTAGTCCCACAGATGCTCCTTGTGGTCTTGGGCAAGCCACTTAACCCTCCATTGCCCATGTTCCCTGTAAGTATTAGTGTATGTGTGTCATATCCCCACGTGTTAAATGTATTCCCCCAATTGTGTTGGTGTGACCGCTTTGATTGAAGGATAAGGCGGTATACAAAACTGTCTAAATAAATAAAATAAATAAATACACCTGTGTTCATCTGTATTTCCCAGTCACATCTAGCCCTTGTGGACTGTGATGCGCCCAGAATAGTGCATAACCTGTGTGGTTGCCATTTATTTATTTATTTATTTTATTTATTTACATTCTCTTATATACTGCACTATTCTGCTTCAGTGCGGTTTACATTGAACAAACTGAAATTACATTGAACAGGGCATTATAACTTGGAGATAACTATTTTACAGGGAACATGGGCTATGGAGGGTTAAGTGGTCACACGTTATAGGAGAAGGGTGTTGTTTGGCCCTAAAAGCGGATTATGTAGCACCACCCAACCTGCCCTCTCTGGGTCAGGGTGGGAAACACGATCTCCCACCAACAGATCCACACTCCACATTGGATGCAGTAGAGGGGACTACCACCGCCGTCCTGCTGGGGAATAGGCACTCTCCAGGGCGGTCAATGCAGATCTGTACCTATTTCATAGGGCACTGGCAGAAAGGCAGTAGGCCTGGAAAAGCTCAGCTGCTACCCACCACAATCTGACATTCACCAGCAGAGGGCACAGTCAGTCTCCACCCACTACACACTGCAAGGTGTTCCAGCCATACACATGCTAACTGCAGACAGTCTGCTAGCTAGTACATAGTGCATGTTCCTGGAGGAACTGCATGCCTCCAAAAGAGGAACAGATGCACACACACCAAACAGGCATATCAGTGATTGGGCCCCACAAGAGAAGACTCATAGATAACACTTGAGAGGAAACACTAAACAGCACTAGGTGGGATCCTGGCCATGCCATGGTCACTGCTCAGTCAGGGTGAGCGTGACCTCCCAGCATGACATGCTGTGGCCACCCTGTCCATGTAGATGGTGGTCGGGCACTACAATGTCCCAGCCATTGCCCTATGCCCTGTGCAGATGCATCCTGCCCAGACCGCCGTGTCCGGGCCATACCCACAATACCTCACTCCTCATTATGCACATTGGCAGGCTAACACTGGAAACAGTGCAAAAATTGGGGGCTCAGTATGGTGTAGGCAGCCACAAAACACTGGATAGACATACACACACTCCCATACCTATTTCAGCATTGTGCAAAGATAGAGGTGGTTGGCAGCCCTGACCGCACCGGTCCTGAGCACAGTGCAGGCATTGCTAAGGTATGCAGGTGCTAGCATTGGTAGCTGCTGCTCCGCGCACGGCCCAACAGCCTGAATCTCCATGAGGCTTTGGATAGTGGAGCCTGTGGGTGTGGGTGTTTGTGCCCATGTTGGCCGGTGCTCTAGGGAGTGCACATGTTTATGGTGCATGTGTGCTGTAGGGTAAAATATAGGGCCATTGTCTGCAGGGGGCCACAGCTGGGACTTGAACCTGTGACCTTCTGCCCCTGAGCACACTGGCCGTGTGTACTGTACCAAACTGTTGCTACAGAGGCAGGTCAGTCCCTGGGGATACCATTACTGTTCTTCAGACAGGCCTTGTCTGTTGCACTGCATGCCGCCCACCTAAACAGGGCTTGGCCTTGGTCTGCTGTGGGCAGCTTCCACTGCCCCCTCCACCACCAGCACCCCTCCCCCACCATGCTGACATGCCCTTATGCCAGTGGTGCTGGTGGTGTGCAGTCCCAGGCCATCCAGTGTGCCTGTAGGCGGCTGCCTATGGTGTGGGATCTAGGTTAGGGCTGCCTACATAGATATCCGCGCTTCTCTCCAGCAGTGCCTGTCAATGTTATGTGCCCTTTGGGGTACCTGCTAGGTACTGTCCCCTGGGACACTGTGGGGCACACACTCGTGGGCATGTTTGACCCTAGTCAGTTGCAGGCTTGCTGATTTGCAGTTTCTGCATTCCTATGTGCCACCTAGGCATCTGCCTAGTCCACTCTGTGCCCCAGATGCCCCACTGCATGTCCCGCCTGCAGCCCCTTGTACCCCATTTGCAGCCTCACTGTAGTGCCCTTTCGTACTTGGGCACTATGCTGTTGTTGCACATGTATCACTACTATTACTTTTCATGGTTTCCCTGCCTTTGCTGTACATTGCTGACTGAACTGGTTTCTCTCTCCTGCAAATGTGCCTCTAGCGTGAGGTTTTCACTGGCGCTAATTTTTAGAGCTTCATTTCACAGCGTTAATGTGCATGGAGCCTCTCCCCGCCCACTCTCCGCCCATTGATCCCTTCTCGCCGCCCTCTGGGGAGCCTTACTCCACCCTCTGTGTGCCTTAACGCCGCAGGAGATGTGTTCGCACGAAACCTCACGCTATCGCGCGATAATGTTACTTTATCGCGCGCTAACGTTACGTATCACGCGATAACATTACGTATCGCACACAAACTGCACTGCTGCAACATTATCGCTGTTTAGTAAACATACCCCTTAATGTTGTAAGCAACTAATTTTGAACCCCTTCAAAATGTATATGTTCAAAAATACATATACTTAAGTTAATGTTCCACACAACTGATATATGTAAACTAAAACCATGTGTATAAGTTAATGTTCTATGTAATCAGTGTACCCCCTCGTTATATGTACATTGCTTTGACCCAACAAAAAGTGGTATATAACAACAGCTAAATAAATAAATATGTTGTAAGTACTGCAAGATTCAAAGGAAAGATACACATATACATTCTCTTTTAAAATTGGTGTAAAGTCCAAAAAGAAAAAATACACATAGACTTTGCTCCAAAGAGGAAAGTATATAAAAATTGACTCCAATATTAGCATTGTAAAATGGGTAGAATCCTGCTATTACATTTTTTGAGTTGAATAAACTGTCTTTCAATAATACCACTAGATGAAATACCCATCAGAAATGACAGGTTGCCAGGTGCAGGGTAATGATCACCTGGGCCCTAAAAAAAAACACATAAACTCACATGCCACCACTCTCTCTCTCCTCTCTCTCTCTCTTCTTCCCTCTCCCTTTCACCTGAAACTTGATAAGCATACATGAATAAAAAGTTATGACTGCCGTGATTCTTAAACATACAGGAACTCTTTTCTGAGCACATTATATTTACTTATTCAATCATTTATATTCCACTCATCTATCATTCTAAAAAGATTGTAATTCAAACAAGAAATAATTAAAATAACTGTAAGGGGGTCCTTGTCTTGGTGTAGGCCCAAGGATTCACAGAACATTTATTTTTCTCCCAGTCCTTTCCCTCTTTCACTCAGCACATATACACTCTTCTCCAAAAGATCAGTTCTCTCTGGGAGAAGTTAAATAAAACGAGAAACAAAAAGGAAAATAAGGCGATACCTTTTTATTGGACTAATTTAATATATTCTTAGACTAGCTTTCAAAGGTTAAAGCCTTTTTCCTGGGAAAAGGGTTTTCCCTTCAAGGCCCAGGTGTATATAATCACACTTCACCAGAAACACTCAGACACTGCTATGGGGTGCTGCAACTGACTTTACTTAAGGCTTGTATATAGGGCCAGCCCTACGTATGTGCGAGCATGTTGTTGGCACAGGTTCCTGCTGAAAAGGGTGCCCCACATCAACCTCATGCTGCACCCATGTAGGGTCTGTGCCTTCCTTTGATAGTGCTGCCAGTTTAGTATGTGAGCTAGTGAAGGATTGGCTCAAGGTGCACAACCTTTAAGGGTGCCCAAAGCCTCCCTCACTGATCACCCTTTGAAGATGTTGTACACAGCTGCAGGAGCATTTTTCTTTGCTCCCCTGGCTATGCTACCTTAAGAGCCTATGGACCGCGGCTCTTAAGAGGTGGCATTATCTGCAGGCGATCCTGTTTGGCAGTCATCGCAACCCTGAACTCACAAATATGGTGCCGATCTCATGGTGCTGCCCCCTAGCATCAGGACACTAGGTGGCAGCACTGCATGACTGTGGCCATTTTGAGCAGCTGCAATGACAGGGCAGGAGGGTGGAGGACTGTTCTGCCCTCGTTGACCACTAGACCACCAAGATTTTTAAGCTCATGGGTTGGGGGGGACAGCGAAGGGCCCCTTAGGCCAAATGACTAGCTGGGATTTAATGGTTTTAAGGAGGGTTGGGGACCCTGCTGGCTGGCCGGGTTTGTTTTCAAGGACTGGGGGAGAGGGGGTTGCAGGGGGCCTGACAGACTAGCCAGGATGTTGATCTTACTCAGAGGATGCACTAATAACCCCTGGAGAGTTCCTGATGGGGACCAGGAGCTGTCCAGGGGGGAATTGGTGCTGAGGTGGGGTGGCCAAATTGTTTTATATTGTCAGTGCTGCACATTTGTACATAAGTGGCACCAACAAATGTCTCCTATGACCTGATATCTTCAGTGTTGCTGATTTCTGGGTTTTTCCAACCCTAAGAAAATAAGATATGCCATACTGGGTCAGACCAAGGGTCCATCAAGCCCAGTATCCTGTTTCCAACAGTGGCTAATCCAGGTCACAAGTACCTGTCAGGTTCCCAAAATGTACACAGATTCCATGTTGCTTGTCCAATGGGTAAAGCAGAGGATTTCCTCGGTCCTCTTTAATAATGGTTTATGAAATTTTCCTTCAGGAACTTGTCCAAACCTCTTTTAAATCTGTTTACACTAACAGCTTTTACCACATCCTCTCGTAACAAATTCCAGAATTTGATTGCTCCTTAAGTGAAAAAAAAAATTCTCTCAATTAGTGTACTACATTGTAGCTACATTGTATGTCTCCTAGTCTTTCTACTTTTTGAAGAAGAAAACAAGGAGAAACAGAATGGTTTAAAATAAGCAAAGGTGTAAGACAAGGCTGCATAATTTCCCCCTACCTGTTTAATTTATATGCAGCACAAATCATCAGAGAAGCAGGATTGTATGAAGACAACAGAGGTGTGGATTGGTGGAAGACTCATCAGCAACCTTTGCTATGCTGATGATACCACATTACCGGCTGAAAGTGAAGATGATCTGAAACATTTGCTTCTCACGATCAAAGAACACAGTCTCAAAATGGGCCTGCACCTTAAAGTAAAGAAGACAAAGATCATGACAACTGGCAAAATCAACAAGTTCATCGTTGAAGGAGAAGAAATTGAAATTGTGGACAACTTTAACGTACTTGGATCAACTATCAATAAAAAAGCAACAAGCAGTCAAGAAATCCAACGACGCATTGCTCTTGGCAGAATGGCTATGAAAGACCTAGACAAGATTCTCAAGAGCAGAGATGTCTCTCTCCATACAAAGATTCAACTTGTTCAATCCATGGTATTTTCAATAACATCATATGGATGTGAAAGCTGGACAGTGAAAAAGATGGACAGGAAGAAAATTGATGCCTTTGAATTATGGTGCTGGCGACGAATACTGTGTATACTATGGACTGCCTGAAGAATAAACCAGTAAGTACTAGAGGAGATCAAACCTAAGCTTTCTTTAGAAGCTCAGATGACAAGACTTCGACTTTCATACTTTGGACACATCATGCAAAGAGAGAGATCGTTAGAGAAAGACATCATGCTTGGCAAGATAGAAGGTCAACGCAAAAGAGGAAGGCCAGCAGTGAGATGGATCGATACAATAACAGCAGCTATGGGTACCACTCTTTCAACTGAGTTGTATGACTGAAGACTGAACACAATTTAGGACAGCTATCCAGAGGGTCGCTATGAGTCGACACTGACTTGACAGCACTTAACAACAACACAAACAACCAATCTATATTTACTCATTCCATTCATTATTTTATAGACCTCTTATCAAATCTTGCCTCAGCCATCTTTTCCAAGTTGAATAGCCCTATCCTTTTAAGCTTCTCCTCATAGAGGTTTCCTTCCATCCCCTTTACCATTTTGGTGGCTCTTCTCTGTACCTTTTCTAATTCTGTTATCTCCTTTTTAAGATAGAGCAACCAGAATTCTACACAATATTCAAAGTGTAGTTATAACATGGAGCGATATAGAGGCATTATAATATCCCTGGTTTTATTCTCCATTCTTTTCCTTATGATTCTAGCATTCTAGTTGCTTTCTTGGCTGCAGCTGCACACTGGGCAGAGAGTTTCAACATATTATCCACGATGACACTCAAATCTTTTTCCTGGGTGGTGGTTCCTAATGTGGAACCTTGCATCGTGTAACCATAGTTTGGGTTGTTCTTCGCTAAGTGCATAACTTTGCACTGGTCCATATTAAATTTCATCTGCCATTTGGACGCCCAGTCTCCCAATTTTTCAATGTCTACTTGGCATTAGAACATAAGAACATAAGATATGCCATACTGGGTCAGACCAAGGTCCATCAAGCCCAGTATTCTGTTTCCAACAGTGGCCAATCTAGGTCATATGTACCTAGCATTTTTTACAATCCCCTTGTGTTTTAACTATTTTGAATAATTTTGGTTCATCTGTACATTTGATCACCTCATTCATTATTCCCATTTCCAGGTCACTTATGTTAAGAAGCAGCAAACCCAACATAGATACCTGAGTTACTCCACTATTCACCTTTCTCTATGGAGAAAATTGTCCATTTAGCCATACTCTCTCTTTTCTATCTTTTAACATTGCTTCCTATCACATGACTTCGTAATTTCCCCAAGAGTCTCTCATGAGGGGTCTTGTCAAAGGCTTTCTGAAAATCCAGATACATTATATCAACCAGCTCACCTTTATTTGTTTATTCACACCTCCAAGAAAATATAAGAGATTGGTGAGACAAGACTTTCCTTGGCTAAATACATGTTGGCTTTCTGCCACCAAACCCTGACTATCTACAGTACATGTTCAAAAGTTTTATTCTTTACATTTTCTTATATACTGTGCTATTCTGCATCAGTGTGGTTTACATTGAACAAACTGAAATTACATTGAACAGGGCATTATAACTTGGAGATAACTATTTTACAGGGAACATGGCCTATGGAGGGTTAAGTGACTTGCCCAAGACCACAAGGAGCACCTGTGGGACTAGAAACCCCAGTCCTTCTGGCCCAAGGTTGCTGTTCTCTCATGGGATTTGAACCCACAACTTTCTGGCCTGAAGCACCTTGCCCCAACCACTAGGCTACTCCTCCACTCCAGTGTAATTGTTTCTACCATTTTGCCTGGTAATGATGTCAGGCTCACTGGTCTGTAGTTTCCTGGATCACCCCTAGAACCCTGGCACAGTTTAATCTTGCCTTAGCCCCATGATATGAATTCATAGCTACCAGGAGTTTTTTCTCATTTTAATAGCTGAACATGGGGAGTTATAGAGAGATAGAGAGGAAATGCTGGACATGGGGAAGGTGGAACTAGGGAGGTGAAAAGGAGATTCTTGACATGGCGAGGGGTCATAAGTAGGGACCAACCTAATTCACGATTTCACGGATGTGACATTTTCTGTGAAACTGGCTGTCTTGCATGAAAATTGCGCACTTCTGTGAAATTCCCACGGAGGGGTGAGAGAGACGGTTCTGGAGCTGCTGACCTGTGTGTGGCAGCCCTTTTGATGTCATCTCTGGGCCCTGATAAAAGAACTGCGCAGGGTACTTCAATTTGGGAGTGTTTACTTACAGCCTGATTCCCGCGGAGGGGTGAGAGAGCCGGTTCGGGAGCAGCCCTTCTGACGTCATCTCTGGGCCCCGATAAAAGAACTGCGCAGGGTTCTTCAATTGGGAGCATTTACTTACAACCTGATTCCCGCAGAGGGGTGAGAGAGCCGGTTTGGGAGCAGCCCTTCTGACGTCATCTCTGGGCCCCGATAAAAGAACTACGCAGGGTGCTTCAATTGGGAGCGTTTACTTACAGCCTGATTCCCACAGAGGGGTGAGAGAGCCGGTTCGGGAGCAGCCCTTCTGACGTCATCTCTGGGCCCCGATAAAAAGAACTGCACAGGGTGCTTCAATTGGGAGCATTTACTTACAGCCTGATTCCCACAGAGGGGTGAGAGAGCCGGTTCAGCAGCAGCCCTTCTGACGTCATCTCTGGGCCCCGATAAAAAGAACCGCGCAGGGTGCTTCAATCTCTTCTAGCACCAATTGATTTGCTCTTCAGGTAGTCCACAGTATACACAGTATTCTTTGCCACCACCATCATTTGAAGGCAGGGTGCTTCAATTTGGGAGCGTTTTCTCTGAATTAAAAACTGAATTATGTCAAAGTGCATCGAAGCCATCAATCATGTTGATAATGAAGAAAACTGAACATGTCTCTTGTGAAGAACGAGCTAAGCAGTATCCAAAGGTAACTTTACATGCCGATTCTGGAAAATTATTTTGTTCGTACTGTAACATTACTGTTGATCATACCAGGAAAGGAAATATTGACAGGCACTTGGAATCGTCAGTTCATACTTCCAAAATAAAAGCAGCAGAAGAAGCACGGGATAGAAAGGCAAAAAAGCAGGCAATGGTTACGGGAATGTTTTCACGTAGCACGGAAGCAAGGGGCGTGCTCAATATGGCTGTATTTGAATTGGTTGAAGCATTTACTGAAGCTAACATTCCGTTGGAAAAACTAGATCATCCCACCTTGCGCTCTGTGGTGACGAGGCTGCACTAGAGCCTAGGAAAATACCTGGAAAAAGAACTTTTTCTTCTAGGCAGAGGAATCCCTCAGCTAAGCACATGTATCAGAATGCAGGTAGAGGAAAACACCACACATTCAGAACTATTGAGTGCAGGCCACACCCAGGCTCCATGGCAACACAGGGTGGAGATGGGAGGCACCTAGGGGAGGAGCCAGGAAAAGGAAGACACTCAAACACATTTAAGCTCTCAGGAAGAGGGAGCAGGGGGAGGAGGAAAGGAGAAAGAAGCAGGCAGAGGAGTTCCAGTTCCAGCTCTCGTTCTAGTTCCAGTTCCAGATACAGAGACAGGCTCACGGAGAGCAGGAGACACAGTCTCAGAGAAAGCCACGGCCAGAGCCGGTGCCAGGGCCAAGGCTAGAGTGGAGGAGAAGGGAACAGAACCAGCCAGAGTCTCAGAGATGGGAACAGAGCCAGCCACCGTAGCAGGCACAGGACTGAAGACAGAGCCAGTCTCGAGCCGTCCAGGAGAGAGGGGCTGAGGAAGCAGTTTACAGGCAATGTGAAAAGGGAATATACACAGCAGACTAAGGAGAACTCAAACTTCAGGCGTCAAAGGCAGAGAGTGTCTAGGAACAGACACCGGAGAAGCTCTCAGAGCAGCTTTTGTTCAGAAGACTGCACTCCAGAGAGGAGCCCCTGCCGTGAGAGGTTTACAGCCCGATTTGAAGGTAGGAGGGATACTCCTGGGGAAACTGAAGGTTATAGCCCTGTTAGAGGAGCAGCACTAGAAGATTCCAAGAGAAAAGTTTTACCCCTTTTAAAACCTGTAAGGCAGAGTGTTACCACAAGCATGGTCAGACAGTCAGAGCCTTTGGATATTTTATTCAGAGACAGGAAGCCTTGCAGTCACCCTAGGAACCCAGAGGGGAGACAGAAGTCTCAGTGGAACAAACTGTTTAAGCTTTTAAAAGAAGTCAAGCCTGCATGCACAGAGCAAGTTCCAAGCCCAGAGGAATGTAACTCTGTTTGTGAAAGTATGGACATGGAGCCCTGTGAGATGGAACAGGACTCGGTTGATAGTTTAATGGATTGCTCTCTTTGTCTAGCATCGGAGTAAAAGAAGGCCAAGACTTTTAAGCTCAGAGAAAACCGGAACCGGTTTAGCTTAGAAAAAGTCTTGTTGTTTTGAGCACTGAAAACTCTGGAAAGAAAAGGGATTTGCCATTGTTAGAGCTAACTGAAGTGCCTAAGTGTAAACTGAATGTCTTAAGAAGCTCTTATTCTGTGAATAATAGAAACAGAAGAAGGAACCTTGTTTAAACTTGCACAGTTTAAAAGAAGCTGATATCTTTACTGAAGGCACTAGGAACCAGTGAGCACTAAGGGGCATGTTTACTAAAACCCCGGTAAAGTGCGGGCCGCGGTAGTGAGCGGATGCTATATAAGGAGTGGGCGTTTCGTGCTGAAAAAGAAAATCCGGAATTTGCATATGCGCTAAGGTGCGCGGCGCCCATGTGCGCCCCGCACATTAGTGCATGCGATAGCTGCGCGTGAGACATAAGTGGCGCGCTGATGTGCAAGCAGGAGAGCAGAGCCACAGCATAATGGTGAAGACACTAACCAACGGGGCAGTGATCAAGGGTTCAATCCCCCACTGTGCCCAATGAAGACAGCTGGCTGAGGTGTTATTTTAGGAGGCATATAAATAATGGGCGGCATAAGGCGGCGCGCTGATGGCCATAAGGCAGTGCACTAATGTTTTTGGAGGTAGTTTAATGTTGGGAGGCATATGGCGGCGCGCTGATGTGCAAGCACAGGAACAGAGCCACAGCACAATGGTTAAGGCACTGATCAATGGTGCAGGGATCAGAGGTTCAATCCCCTACTGTGCCCAATGAAGACAGCTGGCTGAGGTGTTATTTTAGGAGGCATATAAATAATGGGTGGCATAAGGTGGTGCGCTGATGGCCATAAGGCGGCGCGCTAATGTTTTTGGAGGCATATCAATATTGGGCGTCATAAGGCGGCGCGCTGATGTACAAGCCCAGGAACAGAACCACAGCACAATGGTTAAGGCACTGACCAATAGTGCAGGGATCAGGGATTCAATCCCCCACTGTGCCCAATGAAGCTGGCTGAGGTGTTATTTTAGGAGGCATATAAATAATGGGCGGCATAAGGCGGCGCGCTGATGGCCATAAGGCGGCGCGCTAATGTTTTAGGAGGCATGTCAATATTGGGCGGCATAAGGCAGCGCGCTGATGTACAAGCACAGGAACAGAATCACAGCACAATGGTTAAGTCACTGACCAATGGTGCAGGGATGAGGGGTTCAATCTCCCACAGTGCCCAATGAACAAGGCTGGCTGAGGCATTACCTGTTAGGGATAATATTGTTTTAGGAGGCATATCAATATTGGGCGGCATAAGGCAGCGCGCTGATGTACAAGCACAGGAACAGAACCACAGCACAATGGTTAAGTCACTGACCAATGGTACAGGGATCAGGGGTTCAATCCCCCACAGTGCCCAATGAACAAGGCTGGTTGAGGCATTACCTGTTAGGGGTAATATTGCTTTAGGAGGCCATTATCTTTGTTTTTGGAATTATTACTGCTAGCAAATGCACTCTGAAAGCAGTGTAACATAAGGTGCCCCATAAGTTACCCCAGAGGGCACACTTTAAAATGCGGTGTCCGCCAAGGTCCCCTACAATGTTGCTAAAAGTGTGGCCGATAGGGCGCCATATAGGGTTCCCTATGAGGCAGGGAAAGGTCAGAACACTGTTTCTGATGGCAGCACTGTGCATTGTAACGCATGGAAATCTTAAGTAGGTGTGCTGACATGCAAGGAGGAACAGCAGTGTAGTACACTGGTTAAGACACTGAATGATGGTGTAGGGGTCATGGGTTGAAATCTCCAGTGAATAAGGTTGGCAGAGGTACGTCCTTTTTCTGCGTGCAACTGTACAGCAATCTGTGCTGCCATCTAAAAAGAAACATACCCTAGTGCCATATACTAATGCACCTTTTAGGGTGCATCAGAAGGCACATCCTAAACATACCTCGTCAGCAAAGGCGAATTGTAATGTTCCCCAGAGGCCATGTGGAAAGGTTGTCAACTCCCAAAGCAGCATAGTAGGCACCCCATAAGCTGCCTGAATCGAAGGTGTGCCAGAAGATGCCCCAAGGATGTATAGGTGAACCCGAAAACGTTAGCCAAGAGCAGTAACATCCCCCAATTTGAATGGCAAGAGAGGTATGTGCCAAACACACACGTAACCCAAACACTGCACAGAGCAGAAAAAAAAGACAATACAAAAGTAAAAGAAGGACGTAGATCAGTTGATGGACTGCAGAAATCAGCTCCAGCCCATGTGGCAGCTATAAAAATGGACAAACATATCGGGGCCAGCTAGAGCCATGCACAGAGTGATGGTAATGTACCATGCTATAATGACAGTGTGTGACAGAGGATGGGAAGATGTGTGCAGCAGAGGAGGCAGAAATGGCAGGATAGGTGAAATATCAGGATGACTGTGGAGTAGAAGTGCTATGCAGAGCACACACAGGAGAGGCAAGCAGGGAGAGCTGCAATGCAGGAATGTGTAGGAGTGCAGGATGTGGGTTAGCAGCATGCACATCAGGGTGGGATGGCACACAGCTGGCAGACAGAAGATGGATGGAAGGATGGTTCACAACTCAGATGAGGGTACAATGTGCTCACAACACAGATCTGCACAGATATGACTGTCATACGAATGAAAACCACTTCTTCAGGACAAGTATACAAATCAAGGAGAGCAGAGAGGAAGCACACCTACGACCACTACCACAAATGGCAATGCATAAACCGGTAGGCCACACCACCAACGTGACCTCATTAGCAAAGGCTGCATACAAAAAGAGTGCAGGGCATTACACAAGACGCCTGCTGGCTGTCAGGACAAGCAAACCCCCAAAAGTAATCAAGACCAAATGCACATGCAGATCTGCTGCGTACAGATCAAATTGCAGTCTGTATTTGGGACCAGGGACACATGCACACACACAATGCAGTGGATACAGCATGCAAAAGAGGAAAAAACTAAACCCCAAGGGCAGCAGAGGCCGCTCTGTGGAGCAGGTTAATAATCTGGATCAGGACAGGAGAGAGCTCAACATGCAAACAGGTGTACCACACACCAGTTGAACCACAGCAATACCAAACCCCCTGGTGCACTGCCATGTAAACACCATAAAGTGAGAGACCTATGTAACAGAGAATATCTGATAGCTATGCAGCACACAGGGTGCACCTTGGTGTACAGTGAAGAGAGGGAAGGGTGTGTGTAGAGGTGAGGAACTTGGTGGTACCTTATGGTCCAGTTATCACAACAGAAAATAAAAAGATAAACCACATGTGGGGATCAAACCTGCAAACTACAGAGCTAAAACACATGCCTGTAGCCACTCCCAGAAACAGCACACTGAGCACACTGTAACACAAATACCCCAAAGGGAGGGTGTGTATGGGAACCTGTAATACCCAGTGATGTGGCATATGGCTGGCATATACACAGCTGCCACCGTACAAGGATGTGAGCACAGGTGGCCCATGTACATGACCAACAAATGACTACATACAAGTGTCAATGTGCTCAAAGAGTGGAGGACTAACCTAGTGGTCAGAAAACTGGCTTGGGCACCAAGCAACCAGGGCTCAATTCACACTAGAACTCCATGTGGCCTTGGGAAAGTCACGTAACCCTCCATTACCTTGGAAGAAAGACCTGACAATCTACATCCAGTGACATTGACAAGAAAACAATGGAGTCTCTGGGTCACAAGGAGTCAGGACTAATTCAAAGGCACACATTGCATTGCATGTTTGTCACCATGATCAAGCAGCAAAAGAGACAAATGTCTGTCAAATACATATCTTTATTTGGGTTATACATCACAGATAGTGTAGACAGTGCCATCATAATATCAAGGTGAGCGTATTCCTGGTGAAAGACGGAAACACTTTTAGCAGGGCACAAACCCACCTCCTACAGAAAGGTCACTTGCTTGACCACAAATGAAGGGCAGGAGATATAATGTGCATCAGGTGCTTGCTATGCATTGGGCAGCAGACCCCCAGATCCCACCTGCTGCTGCATGCCTCAAATGTGTTACGCACATATGAGTGCATGTAGACAGTAGACGCTTCATGCTGAGGACCCAACACACATCATTTGTCCCTCAAAACATATCCATCTGGCAACACAGGAGGCACACAAACGAAAACAGCATATGTTGTCACAATGTTTTAATGTTAAAAACACGCTCGGAAAGTAATGTTTCAGCTCTCACCTAATGCCTGATCTAGGAATCAAAGCTGCAACAATGTAGACCCAAACAATCATCCAAATCACAATGAGCATATGCTAACAGGTAGCACAGGCACATGAACACAGACAGAATACAAACTAAACTACCTGCAGAAACCTGCAGAGATAACACCATGAAGGAGGTCCCCCTGCACTGTTTGTTGGGTACACAGTGTTTGGCCACATATAGCATGATACATGGAATGCACAATTGAAGAAGCACAACGGTCACCCACACTGCCACACTCCAAACATAATGTGGCAATGTGATTGTCCGTACTACAGGGCATACCCAGGACCGTGCAGACGTGCAATGCAAGGTGTGTACATACATGCAGACTGTCAAGTCTGCACAGCAAACAAACACAAGAACCAGCATGTCAAGAGGGAAATGATGGGCAAACATCTTACAGGGAACCACACAGAAGCCATAGGTCCACATGTTGTGTTTCACAAACATAGTTAGTCATATGCACAAGCACCATCCACATTCCAACATGATACAGTGATGCCACACATGCACGTAAACCCCCTTGGTCCATTGCAAACATCAATCCAAGATGGTGGTGTGCATGAAAGCATTGTTGAGGCAAAACCTGTATCATGTCCAGGTGGAAAGCAGGTGGACATAGACAAAAGGACCGCTCCATCGTTGGCCCTATGCCAAAAATATGGCTGTATGCTTGTGTAGAAAGAAACAGATGAGCGTATCCTGTGTGCCATGTCACACCCATGGCCAAAACTCTACAATAACTCAACTGTGTAGGAATGTACCACATACAGTGTCCATGTCAGTCGCTGCTACACACATGGGGATCAGTACACAGCGTCCAAAGTGCAAAGTGTATCTGCAATCCAACAGGTCAGGTTAAAAGTTTTCTTGCAACTCTGGGCATGCATAGTCAAGTGTCACATTCCAATATGCCACAGTCCTTGAAAGTTCATGTGTGTCCTCTACAATGGGCAGGACTCCCAGCAAAAGCATCGCAGCAACAGTGTGTTGGACAGCTCTGTTCTGGGGAAAGCAGCAGTCCAAGAGTAATACTGTCCATCCCAGTCATGTGTCCTACTCTCAGAGGTCAAACATCCAATGGCTCAATTCACCTTAAAAAGTTCCATGGTGTTGTTTCCCCCAACAGGTGGGTGATGGTGACACCAGATGCACTGTAAGAGATGTGTCAGATATGTCCTCTGCCCTGTGTCAGGAGAGGATAAGTATTGTATTGTTAGACACCTTGGAAAAACAGCACAAATTGCAGGCCGTCACACCTTAGGAAATACAGAAGAAAGGGATGCAAAGGCAAACATGTCATGATAGCAACACCAAAAAAAAACGCATTTTGGTGACATCATGAATCGTAAACGCAGACACGGGTGTCACATGGATATGGTCATGTCCATGCTCATGTCACACAGGCGTCTCACAGCTAAAAATTATATGCATCTGTTTATGTGACCATAGAGGCAACATTACATGCAGATGAGACAAATATTAAATCATCAACAGGTAAAGACAGATGTAATCCCCCAAATAACAAAGGTGCAACCTACCTTGTGTGTGCATCAGGTGTACGTCATCAATCCCTTGAGCCACTAAACAGCAATATCAGGTCACAGTGAAGGGAGACAATGTCAGCAAAACGTGTAGAATCACCATGTCAAGCCACTGTTGAGACAAGTCCACATTATGTTAATATCTGAGAGAAAATAAAGGTGCTCAACAGTGGTTCCTCAGAACACAAGACACATTTCTGCTCACAGCACACAACACATGTTGATAATGTTCACAAGGTAAACAGCACTACGGAAGAGGTAGCACAGTCACAACCACCCCCCAGGTGCACAGACCCCTCACAGCACATGATAATGTACTATGCCTGAACACTGCCTAATCACACAGCCAACCTATAAACACGCACCCACACAGTATGCAAAGTTCTGCGTGCCAGCTGTAACACATGGCCTGTATGTGCACAAGTGGAGATTTGTAGACATAAAGGCCCAGTGAACATGCAGTGATACCCTGTTGTTGGCTGATGGTACAATGTTGGGGTAGGGAGCAAGTGTAGGCCACCACCAAAACATAAAGAACCTAAACACACATGCAGTTCTGTTGTACATGTCCCATAGAGAGTGTGGCAGAGGACATACTGAACACAAACACATGGGGATACGTGTGACAACAGCAAGAGATGGGTTAGGGAGGCATAGGTGAAAAAAGTAAATCACAACATCTGCCCAATATGATAGATCACTGAGGACATGTTTTCCCCCTGACTGCAGGCACACAGAATGTCGCTGTAGATCCACCTACCCCAAATCACTGCATTTTGGGTGATGTACAGTCACGTGCCAATGCACCACAGCAACAGCATCTTCACGAAGTATGTCCTGTGCAGTGGGAAACACAAGAGAAACAAACATATGTCATGTTCTAGCTGTGCATCACACACTGCACCTTCCTGTCCCCAGCTGTCAGACCCCACAACATCACATAATGACTGACTGCTCTCTATCACAATGTACAGATCTCTCACATGTGAGAGGCAGCACGGAGGTGTTGGAGGCTATCGACAGGTGTCCGTAATCTCTCTGTCCCCTCCCTTACCTCACTGTTGTTGAACACACAGGTCAATTGAAGTGTCTGCTCCCACCATGTTTCCACCTTACCCCAAGGTCGCAATATTAGCCCTGATTCACCATATTGCCAACAAAGCCCCCTCTCCTTGTTTAGTGTTGTTCCAATGTTGTATGTTAACCCACTGACAATTGCTGAAACACATGGAAATATGCAGGCGCACCTCCTGTATCCACTGACCAAATACATATCCTGGTGTGTACATCTCATACCTTGAATAATATTGACAGCTGTGTGCTGATGATGTGCACAAATAGCTGGCAATGTCTTTGTCATGTCAGAAAAACCACACCCCCATGTCGGCTTGTGACCAAACCATGATGGCTGCATGCCATCCCACTGTGTGTCAGTGAGAATGTCAAAGCATGGATAGCCTATATGTGCACCTCAGAAAAATAGATCACACCTAAGTCTGTGTGTGTATGCCGACATAACCCTCCCTTGCTAGGGTCCGCAATGTAGTTGTTGATGTGGACTGTACTCTCCTGCCCTACACACATACACAGCCTGTAGCTGAGGCATGATGGCATATGTTGAGATAGCATCAGCGAGATATGCCATGTCCTCCCTGAAAAACCTGGTAAACCACACGCCACCCACACATTCAATGCTCCACTTGCCCACTGTAACCCACCCCTTGCTGATCTGGGCCGGATCACCTCTGTATGTGTGTACATATGCAACACTGCACTGAAGGGCTATTCTCCAACAACACAATGTAGCAATGATACTCCCCCTGGCTGGACACTGCACAGGTCCCCATTCTTCACCATATCCATGTCAGGGCTAAGTGTTGACCTATACATTCAGGCACACTGTAGGGTGACATTAACACCCCTCACATATAGTTAATACCATCCTGACATACTAGTACTAAGCATGTGTATTGTGCTATGTATGACATGTTGCGACACACATAACGAACATACACATATAGCCAGCTGACAGGAGCTTAACACCCACAAAAGCACAGCAAACTTGTATAATATAAGCACACCCCACTGGACAACTGTCCCCAAACATGGACTGCCCTCCCACTGTGAACATCGCACCATATGGCTGACACTGTGCTCCACCCATATCATCTAAACAAATAATTGCGTTTGCACAGCAGCTGCTATCACAAGCAGCCACTAACTGGGAATGTGACCCTCAAAACCTCCCACAGGCGTATGAACACCCACCCACATCATCTGCCACCAACTGCTGTTGTGCACTGCCCACATTGTCTGTTGCACACTCATGCCTATATGTGACATTGTCATTGTCAGTCAAATGTTAATGCAGTGTAGCATCCGAATTATATTTTTACAGAAACATCAACCTCTATAACCATTACACACATAGGAAAAAACATGATGGTGGGAAGATAGGCAATACGTACATGAGAAGATCTCTGCAATCAACTTCCGCCTGACTGCTGTGCCCTCTCGTGTGTCACCACTGGCACGTACAGGGGGGCACGTTGGATCTTCCTCCAGATCCTCATTAATCTCTGCAGGGATATCGTGCCTGAGAGCAATGTTATGCAGGATGCAACAGGCTATGATTATCTCTGCCACAGTCATTGGCTTATATTGTAAGGCCCCGCCTGTCCTATCCAGACACCTGAAGCGACTCTTCAACACGCCAAAGGTGCGCTCTATGACAGAGCGGCTGGAGGCATGGGCCTCATTGTACCTCCGCTCTGCACGTGTCCGTGGCTGACGCACAGGGGTCAGCAGCCAGGGGCGACACCCATATCCTGCATCACCTGCAGAAAAAAATGTTGCATGTGAATGCAGGAGTTCATGTTCAACAAAATTGACACTTCTATAGACGTGAGAAACAAACGCAGAACACATTCTGACAGAAACATATGACAGCACAACTAGTCAGCTCAGAAAAATATACATATGATGACAGAAAAGGACCACATGGCCTATCGAGTCTGTACACCCATGGCAAATACTACAACAGTTCCATCTATATCTTTAAAGATTCTGTGTGTGTGGCACATGTGTATTGTAATGCAGTTATTGTCCACATCTACACCACCTCCACTGTGAGACTATACCACCGATCCACTGATCACAGATTCAAAGTGTATGTCTGAATAGTAACCAAGGAAAAACATGCTGCCATTTGAGGGAGGCCCACACCCAGAACATGTATGCCATGGAGGTCTTGCAAAATGTAAACCATATCAAAAGCCTAATACTATTCCGAAAAGCCGTGAAACACCATGTTTACAAAATATTACCCAGAAGTTATCCCGGACACTCACACATCTACCAAGCTTACCACATACCCCAGACGCCTTAGCACCCTAATACAACCAGAAAATGGTTAGACTAATCGATAGCCCACATGATAACCATTTACCTGCTCCACCCACACGAATACACGCACAATATCCAAACGAGTTTAGAACATTGTACATAGTTAAAGTATATATATACATAGTATAAAGTTAACTGTACATAGTTCCCCGGTTATCCCATGTGTTATTTTCCCTGTTCTTTGTAAACTCAATGTTGCCTGTATGCATTGCAGTATGTTTTTGTTCATTGTACACCGCACTGATTTTAATAGCGAGGTATAGAAGAAATGTTAAATAAATAAATAAAATATCACCTCTATACATCATGTCCACTAAGGTCTACCTATCAAGATTTGGTAGTCTGTCTCCATATGCTGTATACTGCTGACCACAAATTGTTGTAATAGCCATCCTCTGCACTGTCTCCATCCTGTTCACATCCTTTTGAAGGTGCGGTCTACAAACCTGCACACTGTACCCCACATGGGTTTGCACCAAGGACATATACATAGGCAGAGTACCTTCCTGTGTATCTTGTACCAATACCTCTCTGTATGTACCCACGTAGCCCCCCTGACTTTGCCGTCACCTTTCCATAATGGTCAGCTACATGAGGATCGGCAGACACAACGACGCTAGCTTCCGCTCATCTACAGTGGGCAAAGGTACTGCACCCCCCCATACTGTGTTGCACCCCTGCTTTGACATAGCCAAGATGCGTGATCATACATATGCAAACGTGTCCTCCCAGCTGGAAAGCTCCAGAAAATCCATCAGATATTTCCAGACACCTCCTCCTGTTATATACTGCCTCCTGGGTGTCAACTACAGTACAGAGTGAGTGGGTGAACCTAAGACACACATGACAAGGGTTAGTTGTATGGATTGGCAATAACATAAACGTTACATGACATACAAAAATTAGACGACAATTAACCATCATCACAGGTGTATGTGAAGGGCACCAACCCCCCCCCCCCCCATCACATGTGGGCAGTTGGCACACACACACACTAGGAGGGATCCAGCAACAGGATAGCCATATGCACAGGGGTGTAGTCACATGAACACCATGTGCATGTTATGATTATATAATGTTATGATCCTGATGGTCTTTTGTTAATTGTTGTCCCTGTTACTATACGTCTATACTCCTGTAATAATGTTAACTCACAACAGTCCTCTGTCTGTCCAACATTTCTTATCTGTAAACTGCAGTGTTTAAAAAAAAGGTTGCTACATATGAGATGTTACATAAATAAATGTAGACATACCTAGATTACTAATCATGAAATACTCACCCAGCAATATACAGTCGGCCATACCGGCCTTCCTCAAATTGTGTGAATAGTGCCGAGTGATGCAGGATATAGGAGTCATGGGTGGACCCTGGAAACCTAGGGACCACATTCAGAATATGCAGATTTGCATCACATACAACCTGAACATTCAGGGAATGGTAATGTTTGCGGTTGCGGAACGCTACCTCCCTGTCTCTAGGCGGGACCAGGGCAACATGTGTGCAATCAATAGCTCCCATCATGTGTGGTATCCCAGCTAACGCCTCAAAGGCCTGGTTCAGGGTCCCCCATTGTTGCCTAGTGTGGGGAAGGGCTATGTAATTCCCCACCCGGCTGACCATGGCACGCAGTACCTGGTGGAGGCATCGTGAGAAGGTGGGGCGGCTCATGCCACCTACTGCGGCCACAGATGACTGGAAACAGCCAGAGGCAAAGAAATGTAAGGCAGCAAGGAGCTTGACTAAACCTGGTATGGCATGGGACCGATCAGTCAGGGGCTCGAGGTCAGGTCTTAGATCCTCATAGAGCTCCCTAATAGCCCTTGTGCTCAGTCGGTACAGGGAGATGACCTGGTCCTCACGCATGTCCTGGAGCTGGGCCCTGGGCCTGTAGAGGCGAGGTTACTGAACCTGCACCTCAGCACGCCTTCTGCGCCGTGCACGCACAGCCCCTGCCTGGATCGCCCCCACAGCTGCAGGTCTGAGTTGCTGTGGGACTACACCCATGCCCTGTGCCTCAGCACCATGGACACCATCTCCCCTGTCCTGCAACCGCAGCATCTGCCCACATCTCAGGACACATGCAGCAACATAAATAGCCGCCATAAACTCCTCCCGTCCGGCTACACAAACACACTCAAACACACAAACAAACCTCCCTAAACAGTGCACACCTTACAAACCACACAAGACAATACACACACAATACAATACAATACCCAATACAACCAACACCAATACAATCAACACCTACACCTGCTTTGACTCTCTTCCTTCCTCTCTGCAAACACACACCTACTCTTCGTCGCCTACAACCCTCAACGTGGACAAGGTTTTCACGCTTAATTATAGTGTTTTTTTTTGGTTTGCAGCCATTGCGCATGCGCATTTGTGCGCGGGCATTGCTCCTGCGTCGCGCGCATGCGTGACTCTACGCATGCGCGGTGAGTCGCACATGTGCATAATGCACACAGCCGCCCATGCGGCACTCGCCGTACTGCTCATGCGTAATGAGTCACACATGCGCAGTAGTGCTAACGCAGCACACATGTGCAACTGCGCATGGGAGGCTGTGTGTGTGTCCCACGCATGTGCGTCTCTCCATGCATGTGCGTGAGGCCACATCGGACACCCATGCACAGAGTCGCGCACGCACGCGGCACACGAGCGCCACGCCCGCACAATTGCACATGCGCAACATAAAAAACGTGCAAAAACCCTATAAATAAGCCTGCACACGTGGACCAAGTTGAGGGTTGTTTGAGGAGTTCGAGTCAGAGAGAGAGAGTTATAGAGAGAGGCTGTGGTGGGAGTACTGCAGAGGAAAGAGGGAGATAGAGAGTTAGAGAGAGTTAGAGAGAGTTAGAGGGAGAGAGGCTGTGGTGGGAGTAGTGCAGAAGAGAGAGGGAGGGGGAATTACATAGAGTTAGAGAGAGAGAGGCTGTGGTGGTAGTGGTGCAGAGGAGAGAGGGAGAGAAAGAGAGTTAGAGAGATAAAGGCTGTGGTGGGAGTAGTGTAGGATTATTTCTTTTGCTTTGGGTTGTGTACTTTAAAAGTTTTCCATTTGTATTGTGTTGTGTAGTGTGTCCTGTATTGTAGTGGTATTGTATTCTGTATTGTGGTGTGTAGTGTGGTCTGTCATGTGTTGTGTTTAGGTGAGTGGGGGTGCGGTGAGAGGAGCGGGTGATGGAGAGGGAGAGGGAGAGAGAGGGTCAGGGTGAGGGGGTGGAGGAGGTGGCCCAACCTGTTGGTGTAGAGACACCCAGGGCAGTGACTGCACAGGCTATGGAGGAAGAGGCTGAACCATCTGCTGGGCCACAGGCTGCACAGTACAGCCAAACGGCAAAAAGAAAAAGGATACCTGTGCCTGGACCACAGAGGAAGAGGGCTGTAAGGTTCAACGAGAGAGAGAACCACATCCTTCTATCACATGTCATAGAGAACTATGGCATATTATTTGGCCGGCTCAGTAGCCGCACAACTGTGGCCACCAGGATGGCAGTGTGGGAGGAGGTGTGTGCTGCACTGTCTGAGGCAGGGGGCCCCCCACGAGATGTTGAAAGCCTCAAAAAGAGGTTTTCAGATATTAAAAGAGGGGTGCGGCAGCACATGGTAGCCGAGAGACAACATGCTCTGGGTACAGGTGGCGGTGGCCCCTTCATACCATCTCTCTCGCCCCTGGAACAAGAGCTGGCCACAAGATTGGGCCATATCTACCTCCGTGGTCTGCCTGAGGCCCTCGACACAGCACATCCTCACGCAGGTATGTATGCTAACTGTCAGGTACAAGGTCATGCCTGAAATTTCCATTGAGTACACATCAGTCATCTGCACAGACCCTCCCATACTTGTCACCCAATCCCCACCATGTTGCTAACCTGGTGGCACATGTGTGTGATATACCCCTGCACAACCTGTTTTGTTTCCATGTCCAGGGGCAACATTAAAAATGTGTCCCTCATCCCATCCCTCTCCCCATCTGTCCCGAAAAAGCCCCCACATATGAGTCAGTACCCTACCACCACACCTGTGATTGCCATCCCCTGTATGATTGTGAGGGCCATTGATCAGGGCATGTTTGTGTGACATACTATCTGCACAGTGCTGCATGTGCTTCTCAGTGGGCCAGAGGTACTGGCTAGTTGTAGTCCGCTGCACAATGGGTCACTGCCAATCACATGTAGCACTGAGCAGATAGTATGTCCAACGAAAATGTGTCCTAATCAAAATCTCACACAGACATACAGTGGATGGAAAAAACAGGTGTAAGGGTGGGGTATCAGCAGGCATGTGTGGACATATTTGGCACAGATGGGGAAAGGGATGGGATGGGGACACATGTGGAATGGGACCAGGAAGAGGAACATGGCAAACATGCAAGCTGTGCATGGGTACAGCACACACATGTGCCCCTGGAACATGTACATGGTGGGGACACACACGTATGGGAGGGTGTATTGGGTCCTGTATGCAGCACACATGCACGGCACCCCCCCCCCCCCATCATGTCTGTGGTGTCTGTAGCACACACGTATACATAGGTGGATTGATTAAACATATGTGTGCTGTCTCTGATTGTTCACAATGCAGGTGACTACAGTGAAATGGGGGCCCAGGAGGAGGAGGAGGAGGCGGAGGAGGAGGAGGGGGAGGTGGAGGAGGAGTTGGAAATTACAGTCCCTCTGAGTCTTGTGGAGGCCGAGGCTGCTGTCTCAGGGGGCAGCACAAGTGCCGGAGATGAGCCCCTGGAGCCACCCATCACCAGCGGAACTACACTGGGGGCTGCAGCAATGGAGGACAGCCAACACCCAGGCAGGCAGCAGGCACGGATACAATTGACCCTGATGTAATGATGGCGGAGTTGAGGGCACACGGCGCATCAGCACAGCGCAATGCCGAAGGTGGGTGACAACAGACTGTCACAACCACAACACAGAAACCACTAGTCTCTAGTTGGTGTTTGTGTGGTGGATGTGGCAAGATTCCTTCCACAGCTGTTACATGTATGTTTCATGTAGATGGGATGTAGTGGAGAAAGCAAAAGGGTATGGCCTATGATAGATGATGTTATTGTGTCACACACCAGAATATCCTAAGGTCTGGTGACACCTACAGATGCAGACATATGAGAAATGTTGTTTAAGGTCCAGCACGTTGTCAGCCACTAAATAAATACAAGCATTGCCCTTGCAACAGTCTGCCTCATTGCAGACAACAGGATGTCAACTGACACATAGTCATCAAACAATCAGAGCAGAGATAAACAAACCCAACCATCCTCTGTGATGTAACGTCACAGAGCCTCCATTCCCCACAGTCTGCATCTGCAGGTAAGAATAAATCAGAGCATATGAATAGAGCTGTACAAATGTTTTAGCTCACCCATATACAAGGATTTACAGAGGTGACAGTATCATACAGATTGAAAATATGGGTTGGTGGGGGAAAACAGGTCCCGCAAGGCTGCCTGTACGTCAACAAATAAGATAGACTGCATTGCACACAGACAAGGCCATCAACATGTCCCCTTCCTGTAGCTCAACCAATGAGTCACCTGATTGCATAAGTTGGGACCAGGGGCGTCCCAGGGAGATTGCGGGGCTATGTGCGGATACTCAGTGATGGTCCCCATTAACATAAGTGGCATATTTGCATGAATTGTTGTATGTTACCATACAGTAATGTTTAGTCAACATGTCTCTTAATGAGCGTATGGATAAAGAAGGACTAAAAGATTGCAAAAGTACTATACTCCAATGCCAACTGCCAGACACATTAGGAACTACAACAAACGCTGCCCATGTAGACACCATATCAAACCCCCCGTATCCTGACAGCATTACCAGGATTCTCAAATCACCATACCCCACCTAGCAAACTGCAACACTGACAATATTCCACCAATACTTTTCAGAACATACTGGGGAAAGAGAACAATTGTCAATGTCAAATAGGAATTACATAAACAGAATAACTCAGCTCACTTACACATTCAGAACATAGACCATCACCAAACAAGGAATCACAATTTATATACAGTAAGCCAATAATTAAACTGGGAGCCTCAAAAGGCAAACATGGAATGTAATACAACACTGTAGAAATAAACCTATAAATTAAATTGGAAGTAGCGGTATACAAATCTATGCCAAATCAGTACAGTGATACATTCATTTTCCCTTGTACCAAACAAAGCGCAGACCGTAATGATACACATTTCCCAATGCTTCCATATGCCATGTAAAATTTCAAAAGCATCAAATATCTCTCTATACCTTTTGTGCATGTTTTTGCAGTTGCAATTGCTCCAGCCACTTTCAGCAGGTTTCTTCATGAGTTGTGCTAACTCACCATCGTCTGCGTCTATTTGTTCATTCTGCTCTCTTCTAGTGTTCTCTCCATTCTCTCTCTCTACATCTGTTTCTAACATACTCATCTTTTTCCTTTTTCTTCCCTCAGTCCTATCCCTTTATCTCACGTTTTTATCAATCCATCCTCAAAACCCCACGTACCCTCCCAAAAACAAGCCAATTTTAGATTTTATCATCCCGCCCACACAAAACGTATATACCTCTCTGCATTTAAACTCTCCCAGACCCCATCCCATTCTAATCCTTCCCAACATCAGCTCCTTCTAGTTTCAGCCTCAGCCAGCATCCATTTCATATAGTCCTTGCATTCAGGCCATTTCCTATTTCATGCTAGCTCACCATCCATTTCCAGTTCAATCCTTCATCAGCTCCTTTCCAAACCAAGTTCCCCATCAGCCCATATCTAGTCATGTCCTAGACCCATCATCAGCCCATGTCAAATCCTACCTCCCCGCCACACAGCCCAATCCCAGACTAAGGCCCCCCATGAGGCTACATCCAGTTCAAGCCCCTCCAGGAGTCTATTGCAAACCAAGCCCCCACAACAGTCAATTCCTGTCATTCCGTGCCCCGACAGCCCTTGTCCAGTCCTATCCCAACTACTCCATCACCCCATTTCCAGACATGGCCATCATCCCACAGCCCATTACTAGTCTCAACCCCCCATAGGTCCATTACGGGTCCTAGCCCCCCACAAAGGCCACCTAAAGTCCTAACCCTCACCAAAAACCCATATACTGTCCTAACCCCCCAACCCACAGCCCACCGCACGTCACGTCCTGACCCCCCCACATCGGCTATGTGACGTTTTTACAAAATCAACTGGGTTTTGCCGCTGCCCTGCGGCAGTAGCAGAATGGAGTGTCCGGGGGGGGGCCCCCTCTGGCCGCTGAGCCCCTCTGCAGGGCCATTCAGTATTGAAAGGGGAGATTGTCTCCATTGTGTCTCCCTTTAAGGCCACAGGGGCTATTGATACGCTATCCATCAGGCCTTGTGTCTAAAGGATCCGAGGGGAAATTTCCCATGAGCCCTGTGGCCTAAACAGAGACGCAAGGAGACACTCTCCCTTTACAAATCTGAAAGCCCTTGCAGAGGGGATAAGAGAGCAGAGGGGGCCCCACGGGACACTCCATTCTGCCGCTGCTGCTGCGGCAGTAGCCAGGTTGTGAATGTTGTTTTGGAATGTTGCAAAAAAGCACAATGTTCCTTGCGTGGGGACCCCTGGAACGCCGGGCCCTGTGCAAATACATACTTGCTCAATGGATGGGCCGGCCCTGTTTGGGACTCACCCACACAATCACATAGGTCAGATAACGACCTCTATGTTTTTTGAAAGACTAGCCAACCCCCCAGCTACCACCCCTGCTGCCTAACGAAATCAGAAAAAACACTCCCCAACTCTGGCTATCCCCGCCCTTCCCCAGTGAGTACCTCCAGCTGTGGATTCAGCAACATAACCCTGTCATTGGGTTCCTGGTGTATGTCCACCTATGATGCCAACTATGTTGCTACCCCTGCTCTGTCCAAAACCTCCATATTTTGTCCAAGGTCTACAAGAACTGGTACCCAAACCCCTTCTCTGTGTTACACAAGGTGTATGTGAACCCCTCTGTTGTCCTACACGTGAAGCAGCAGGGCACTTGTGCAGGTAAGGTTTGATATCCCTGTGCTAACACTCCATCCCTGAGTCAATAGCACATCTCCTGTAACCTCTCCAAACTGTGTTTATCCCTCAAACTGTGGCTTCACTTGTGCTGCCTTTCCTAGACCTTCCTCTGATCATCACTGCTGCTCCCCAGCTGTGGTTGTTGTCCCTGGTGCATGCTCCACCTCCCGTACACGATGGACATGTGATTGCTCTCTTTCCCCAAACCTGTTGCTACGTCTGCAGTATGTGGGTGTTTCCAGTGCAGCCTGTAGATCATGTGTTTGCCTTCCACATCAAAGTACTGTAAGTGTCATTTGGGTTTCTATGACGTATACTACGGTGAGAATGATGTATTCTTACCCCTATCACCTGATGTCTACTAGAGTCCTGCCCTATCACCATTAATCAATCCTTGTGGGATGTGCGTGACAATGTTTACGTGTATTGACGGTGGATTACTGCGAGAGGTATCGAACATAGGATCCCTACCCATGTGTCCCATTCGCACAGGCAATCGTGGCCGGGCCCTTGACAGGATTCCGCAGTGCAAGTGGAGCAGAACAAGAGGGAGAGGCTCTCAGTGGGGAGCTGCGGGGCAATATACGTGACGCTGAGGTGGCATAGCCTGCGTGATCGTGATGAGGCGAGCTGCTAGTCACCTAGCACCACCACGCACCCGACACACTGGCACCGGCGAACGAGGGCGTTGCCACTGCGGGCAGGGGGGGGGGGGTGTGCATAATGTGGCAGGCATGGGCGTCCACAGAGTCTCTCAGGCTAATGGTATGTTTACAATCATCATGTTAAAAACAACAATGGCATATGTTTCGTTCCTGTTGCAATGATCATGTGGAATCACATATTTGTATCATAGGTTGAGCCTTGAAATGTTTGGAAGTTATGCATTTCCTGTTTAAAATGTTCATAAGCAGACATATCAAACATCGTCGATTGTGTCTGTGCCATGTAAACCACGCTGATGGCAATTAGAGCAGTAATCTTAAAGCACATGTGTTGTCACAACACGTTAAAAAGGAAAAGGATAGGCTGATGACAATAACAGCACTATCACTTACACTACAATTACACTGTGTGTTGCGAATGGTGTGTCACCTTTGTGGTCCCCTATGTAGTGGGCAACTGCATGTGAGAAGTCTCTGAACTATACTGACCTGACACCCAGGCCCCTTGCTGTTGGTGTGTTGTCACAGCACAGGCTATTATTTCCCAGATGACAAGCATATGCCAGGAGTGTCACGTTTGCACATTGTGGCATTCACTGCCTCTGGGCTTGGCAGCGGTTGCGCGTGTACACAGACACCCATGTTGCGACAGGAGACTATATTGATCTTTTTCTTTTCTTTTTTTGAGGTTGCATGTTTAGTTTTCTGATTCATCACCGTTGTCCAACCTCCCTCATACACACCGACATTGGTTGCATATGTGTGACCATTGCCCCCTGCCTATAACACTTGATCACATGCCTGCCCCCCACCATAGGGTTGTTTTTCCCTACATGTTACCAGAGGCAGAGAATGGGTGGCATGCGTATGGTGGTGCTGCTGGATTTATGCTTACAATATGTTTCAGCTGTATGCCCATCCCTGTGACATGGATGTCCCCAGGACGACCCGCTACATTGCAACATCTCATGGCAACACCCTGGGATTCAGACACCCAGCTACACATCATGGTTTTGCCCCCCAAAACTTCCATGAGGATCCAATTGATGTATGCTACCCATGTCTACCTGTTCTCGCACAATCTCTGTCCACACACATATCCCATGCTGGCATCATCCATAGTCTTATGCTAAGTGGTGACCAACGTGATGTCCATTTCTAATTCATCAACAATGTGGTATATATTTTTACAAAAAAAACAAGGGGAAAATATTTACATGCTTTAGGGAGGGGGAGGGATCCCCAGAGGATACCTACCATCACCCTCCCCACAAAATCCCAACCCCATTCCCACCCCTGCCACCCCACCCACCCTGATACAGACCTCCCGCACCCCTCCCCCCCACCCCACACATGAGCCACACCCTACACTGCACTGCCCAGTGATGGAAGACCCCAAGGGCTAGCACAGGGCACATGGGATGCGCTCCACCTCGGCAACCCACCCTCTTCAAATGGTCCCAGTCAGCCACTGGTTGCGAGTCGACCATAACAAGTGTATGCGCTGCTCCATTGCATCCAGAGCCACATACTCAGGTTGGCCACGCATCTTCCACCACAAACACAACTCGTCCCTGCGTGTCTGTGTGGTACATCTGCGTAGGACCTGTGTGCGGGCCCCTGGATGGTTGGACGGCAACTTGGTAGTGCAGCTGGCCAGGAGCCCACAGTGCCCTGGTGGATGCACTCGTCTTCCTGATCACTACTTTTTTTCTTTTCCCACACACTCTCCTGGCCACTCCCTCCCCCTCCTGAATCCTCCCAACCACCCTACCACCAACCTCAAAACCACCCCACATCACCCACACCTCTCTCTCAATACCCCGCCTGCCTAACACACAACCACCCCTCTCCGGATCCTCCATCTGGCCCCCTCCGCCACGTCTTCATCTTCTTGCCTGCTGCCCTCCTTCCACCCGCCTGCCTGCCTCCTCTCCTCCATTGTCTCCAAGCAACCACCACCATCCACGTTCATGCCGCGTGGGGTTGTGTGGTCCTGCCGTATACACGTATGCTAGAGGATGGTGGGGCTGCTCTTCAGGGACATCACCATCTGTGGAAGATTACAGTCATCACACATTGTTTTATGTGGGAGAATCTAAGCACTTTTGTAACTTCATGCAGGCCACCACACAGCGCTTCTTGGCCCAATGGAACCATCTGTTTTTTTACTGAGTCAGGCACTTTTGTCAGTATTCAACAATCACCCTGTGACGGCCTCTCACCCTGGAAGGCGCTAGGGAAGTAGGCGCCATGGTGGAGACACAAGCTCCCTGCCCTCTTCCAAAGGTCCTACGGACCTGTGGATGTGAAAAGAAAGGTGGGCGGTGGCAGGGCATTAGTGAATGATCCACATCTGCTGGGTGGCCCAACATAAAACATACATCAGTGTGGCCAGCGTCTTGCTGCTCCTGGTTTCCAACTTCGCTGTGTGTGTGGTCAATGTATAGCATAAGTTCATCACATGTCACACGGGGATCTCCATGTGGCATCCAGGCATTTATGTCATCACATGTGGGTTGTTAGCGTCGGGTACCAAACTGAGCCGTGTTGTGAGAACGCTAACCAGCATCCTTTTTGAAAGCCTTTGGCTAGCATATCCCACACGTGCGTGTGCGCTGCCTTCGCACCCTGGCCCAACATGTCTCTCCTCCGTCCAGTAGACGTTTACAGCTACACAGGGGTGAGGGGAGAGAGAGAGACATTGGGAAGGTGGAGGAGAGAACAGAGAGAGGGGTACACAAGCCCACAATGGGAGATGGGTGGGTTGTGATTACCTCATCCTGCTGTTCCGGGGGGGGGGATTTGGGAATAGGGGGATTTGGGGGAGATCACCCTGTACAGGTGATTAACTACATGCTCATCACCAGCTATATATGCAAGACATGGTCAACACACCGATGTGGCGAAACAGTAGATGTACAAACGCCAGGACAAGGATCCCCTAGATGGGGTTGAGGGTCCTGTGGGTGGCCTCGTCTCCCACCCATGTGTTTCAGGTATCCTGTGGGAGTGGCAGCTAGGAGGTGTGTTACCATATGGGAGAGGTTTTTTGCAGAGCAGCCTGACCAAACCAGCAGCATGCCTGCAGGAGCCCTTCATCCAAGGATTAGCGTGGACCGTGAAAGGCGGACCCGGTAGTTGCTTCAACATATGTTGTTAATAAAATTTACAGAATGGACGTGTAGAACATGAGTCTGCGCATGACTCTCACATTGGTGAGTGGGAACATGGGTTACCAGTGAATGGTGTTATCTAGGTTAGATAACGGGTAATACACTGAGCAATCCTTTGGGTATCATGATCGTTGTGACACTACTGTACCCCAAAGGACTATCAAATCTGAGACTACGTGCATAGTTGTGGTTGTCAGACGTTTGCTGTTGCTGGGTCCTCTGCAGATGCAATGCCACAGTCTCCTCACAGTCCAAGGTATGAAGCGTCCTCTCTGAATTTGCAGCATTCGACTGTTTACAAGACTACATGTAACGTACAACTGTTTTTGCAAATGACAGTAGGAATCCACCTTCGGCATGCATTGTGTTGATGTGTCCGTATGATGACCTCGGTCTCATAGTACAAACATTGTGTAGGTGTGGATGAGGCAATGTAGTCTAGGGATTCACTGATACGACTTGACTGATAGTGATTGCATAGACGGTATGTTATCTTCCCAGGTCCCAAACCTTAAGGATGTAGTGTCTGTGGCCTCAGAGGCCGGCGGCAATCACGCTGCCCTGGCAACAGAGGTGGATCCCGATGCCTCTGGAAGTGCGTGGCTGAAGGGGCAGTTCTTGTTTGATGCAGGCCAATCATCATGTTCCCCAATACACATAGATGGAATGACATATGGGTTGGACCAGAGATAGCGTGCCAAGGAGCAGCAATGCCACATCCAAATGGATTCTGACGGTCACAATCTGTTTGGGGTCACCATTGGTTGATGATTAATGGCGTAAGGCAAAACCCTGTTTATCAAACGGATGAGAAAAAGGGTTCCAGGCGCGTTGTTATCACCACATGAAATGTCATGTACATCTGATGGCACAGGAGTGCCTTGTGGAAGGTTCCTGGAAGCACAACGGACAGTCATGCGCTTCCTGCCTGAGGGGAGGGCATAAGCAGGTTCAGCCATCAGTAGCCAGTCTGCTCAGGTGCAAAGACGGGGGTTACTGTATGCTATACATTCCCCTCCTCCCTGCCGACAGTAAGTCCTGGAGTTGACACCACATACAGGGGTGAAACCAGGGTCATATGTTAATGCCTGAAGGTCTCACAACTGTTGTTGCCATCGTTAGACTATGAGGATAATGTAGCCTCTGTCCCTCAGGGGTTGCAATAGGACTCTATGCAATCACAGGCAATGGTAAGGTAATGCATATAGGCGATATCTGCCCCCAGTTGAGGAGGACACCATGCACTCGCCATCTTTGATAGCTCTGATCTGGGATCTGTGTACATGAGAAACCCGTGTAGTTTTTGCATATGATGGACGCTGCAAAGATGTATGTACTCTTACGTTGGCCAAAGCGTCCACTAATCAACAGAGTTGGTAGATTTGTACCCAACAGTTGTGCATGAGCACAACACAATTGAGTTTGTATTGGCCTAAGAGTATAGTGATTGCCAGTGAGATAGACTGCCAGGAGATGGATCTGCTGCTGTCTGGCAAACACCCACAGTTGAGGAGCGTCGTTACAAAGGGACACAAAGACTTTTCCTCCTTGTTTGTTTCCCTAGACCTAAGCTACGCGATTGTCCTGCGCAAACTAGTATCCCATTGGCCTGTAGAATCGAATGGTGGACATTAATAGCCAGGCAAGTTGCTTAGGTAGCTCAAACCGATTGCTGTGGAACTGCACTCTCCTGACAATTCCAGGGGCATTGTGGTGGAGCGTGCCCAGCTACATGTGGCATCCCAGCCCACGGTTAGAGGCATCTATTAGTTGAAGGGATCTGAGGAGCGGGTTTGCTGGACACGTGACCCCTCCATCAGTTTGTGTGCTGTCTGTCACCAGTCCCGTCACAGGGTATGGGGGTTTGTATTGACTGCCGCACATCTGAGAGATAGCCTGTTGCTTGCGTCCACTAGGTCGAGAGAGTGTGGCCACTGGGCTGGTCTCATGTGGAGACACGCGTAAGGAACCACATGCACCGTACGGTCATGTGACCCAGCAGCTGATGCATCTCTCTAGGTGTGAAGGTGCGCATTGTTGTAGTGCTGTACAACAGCCGTGCCCAATTGCGAGGACATTGTAGGCTGAGTCCAGGTTAAGTTCATTTGCCAGTCTGAGTATCTAGCCGTGCACCTATGAGCTCCAGCTTTTACGTATGATTGTCAGACAAGATTCCACAAGATACCTGACAGGGCCTACATATTGGAGTCCACAGCATTGGGTCACGGCGAGAGAGGCCTGGACATGTGTTTAGTGACTGTGGCCTTGATTTGGCAGTCGACCACGTAGGGCCCCCAGATTGTTCCTGTGTTATGGACGCAAAGCCGGCAAACACAGACATGCACTTTGTGAATACTCTTTTTGCTTGAGCCACGTCGGAAGGACAAAACAATTTTTTAGATATCGGGTTCCTTGATGGGGGGACCAAAGGAACATCTGGTGTGCTTGTTGGCAGAGGAAGATGATGTACGCAATCCGTCGTGATCTAAACAACACAGGCATAGTGCTTGTGTTGGTCAGGAAGTACGTTTCCCGTCGCAAGCTCATTGTGAATGTCATCTGGAACAGAAACGTCTGCCGTTCTCTGAGATGTCAGATGTGT